>KN473813.1:10807-49391 GCA_000787095.1 Periophthalmodon schlosseri
GAATGACTAGACTAGACCTGTTTGTTAGAGATTTTCTGGTGATAAGAAGAGGAAATGCCGAGGCTGAGGTGGTTGGTGGTTCTGCTGCTGCGGGGGAGGAAAGAAAGAGGAGGGTTGTAGCTGAAAACGCACGATGATGAAAGGAAGAGTGCACAAATATAAATAGCTATAATTTATATGTCAAGCTAGATTTTTTTTTTAAACTAAATGGAAACTATTTATTCTGAGTAACTTGACAAGCCTCTCACATTGCCACTTAGACTGACACAAGCAAAGCCATCAGCCCCACCGACAGGAAACGTGGGAGAAGTGTCTTGCCCAAGGACACAGTGACAGCATTGACCATTGGACCAAGTATCGTGCTCTGCCTTCTCACTTGTACTCACTGTACTCAGACCCTGGTAATAAATGGTAAATGGTCACATTATAGCTCTGTTCTACTCCTGATAGACTCTTAAAGCACTTTACATCAAGGAACCACTCACCCATTAACACACACACTTAAACACCAGGGTGCACAGACACTGAGGGCAAGCCAGGTTAAGTGTCTTGCCCCAGGACACAACAATAGCCTGCACCTGTTGAGCTGAGATCAAAAACAAGTTTTTTTGACATTCAAAAGTCTACAGTGAAGTGCTTGGAATAGAGGCACTGCTCCTCCACTTTGACAGGTGGCTCAGGCATCTGTTCATCATGTCCCACCAGGAGGAGACTGACAAGACCCTATGGAAGACCTGTCTTGGGTGAGGGATGTTTTGGCATTGTGAACTTTTTTGCACTAAACCAAAAATGTCCAAAAAAAGAAACCCACATTTCAAGAACTAACTTTTGCGATACAACAACAGAAAAATATCAGAATGTCATGTATTTTGACTTCTCTGCCCACCTCAGTCCACTCTGTTCACTTCTCTTGCTCTGTCAAACATCTCCGGCCTCACTCTTCAGACATGTCCGCCTCCTGTCCGCGCCCGGGCCCCTCCCCCGCACAACCCTGTCTTTTCCCTCTTCTCCGATGGACTTTTGATTTCCTAAAACATCAGAGGAGTGCGCCTGAGAAGTGCCCTCCCGCAGAGCTCTCAAAACACCAGTACATTTGTGCATTAGGCTGTCAGAGCGGCAGGGGCACGCGGAGCAGATGAGATTTACTGGGGAAGTGAGCAACAATTTTAGACAGTTACAATACTATAAGTGTGACTGGGTTAAATTTGGAAATATACTCCAGCTATCAACAGGGGGAGCAGTGAGCTATGATGCCACTGAGAGGTTCAAAATAAAGACTGTTTAGATGCCAATTCAAAACAAAATAAATCTTTTGAGCGGTCAAACTTCCTCAAAATGGCACCTGTAACAGGAAACTGAAAGCCATGAGTAGTATTTCCAATGGCAGAAATGGCAAATGGTTTTGACTAATTTGACTAAAAGATGCACTAACTTTTGGATTGTCTCCAAGATGTTCCAGAGTAAGGCATTAAACTAAATTAGAGACAAGCAGGTGACACCACCAGGCCAAGTTACAGGTCAAATCTGTGGAGAAGTGACAGTGTTCACAATATGAACCCAAGTTTTTCAAGGTAATAAAAAAATCCTGTAATTGAATAAATGCAAGATAGATATGTTTAATGCCATTCGGTGGAACATTCCAGGAAAAGCAATAACTGCTTCATGGAGACAAGCAGATGGCGAATCCAAGATGGAAAGTTACATCTTTAAGTTTGTATTTGTATTGTTCCATTTTTATTTTTTATAGTGAATATTCTCACACCACAATAAGTGTGCCAAATGGAAATGCCTATATCCATCCATTAATTTTCTTCACTTATCGGGGGCCGGGTCACGGGGGCAGCTGTCTAAGCAGGGACTCCCAGACTTCCCACAGCCCAGACACTTCCCCCAGCTCCTCCGGTGGGACACCAAGGCCTTCCCAGGCCAGTCGAGAGATATAGTCCCTCCAGCATTTCCCATAATAAGGTATAATGATATAACGAGTATGGCTATTTGAGGCTTAGTAAAGAAGATCTGTGGAACTGTGAACAAATGTGCAAGTATAGAATGACAAAACCTGAGCTTTACATTTCATTACAATTGAGAAAACAATATGAACCTTTAAAACATTTTCCATGAACTTTCATTTCCATTTCATTCCATTGTTTTTATAATTGAAAATGTAAAACATACCCACCATTCCAGCTCCTGACTCTTCCGCTTTGGGCTGTTGTGATGGTAGCGGTATGTCTTTGAGGCGGATTAGCAGGACACAGTCTCAGTGGGACGCCTCCCTCAACAGACCCTCCCTCCATCCTCATGCTCCAAGGTCAGGCCTAACTCCTCCACATGAGACGCTCCGAAGGGCCCGGGAATACAAGACAGGGGCCCCGCTGTGCGCTACAACATAGCACAAAGACACGCTGCAAACTTCTAACAAGATACAATATTTGGAACCATTCGTCTTTTAATAATTATTAGCTTGCAATTCAACAAGGTGCTCTACCTGATTTTTACTCTTAAAACCTGAAAAACAGAACTACTTCATTTGAATTTGTTTTCAGTGGTCCAAAGTTATTCCTCACTTTCATAACACATTCTGAATTTGTCAAACTGGCCACGAAACTCCTAGCCCCATGGTCCCAGCCCCATGCTCCCAGTCCCATGGTCCCAGCTCCTTAAGCCAAACCCGGATGTGCGTCACCGGCCGCCATGATGAGGACTGTCCAATAGATCAGAATAGATCCATGGAATAGTCATCTGAGTTAAGGCTGGTTTATGGTCCAGTGTCAAATATACGCGGATGTGCTGCATATCTCTCCAAACCACATGAAGGCCAGTCAGAAAGCGTGTGGTGTTGTGTGGTGTTTGCTGTGTACGTGCTGTGTACGCGCACCTCGGCCGGAAAGTTTCTACGCGTTGAATTTCCGCCGAAGGCAAGGTCTGTGATTGGTTGATCCACACGGACAATATGGACACATTTTAAAAACAGCTCGGAGCAGCTAAAGTTTGTCGCAGAAATGTCAGCATATGAACCTAATGTCATTGTTTATTGTCATAGTAAATAAATAACAAATAATTATTACAAATTAAATAGTTTGGATTCCCACACACACGTGGACCCTGATTAGCTGAGCAGACGCTTGTATGATTCAGGTCTGACATAAGGGAAGATCTGCGCACGTTGTTTACGATTAGAGAAACGAAACTTAAAGCCACGTGGCTAATTTGCGTAAACTCCGCTGGTGGAGCCCCGTGGACTCTCTGTGCTCCGCTGCAGACGGACTAAAGGACAGGATTTGGTGCTGAATATTTGTTGGGCCAGAAGACAGAGTGCAGGCTGACGGTGAGTCTGGAGAATATTTATTCTCTTCTGTGCATGGGCGCATATGGAGATGTTGGAGGTGGTTCATGTTTAAACTTTTCAGAGCCACAGATCGTACAGTCTGTGAGGTTTATTGCAAAGCTTTTTGCAACAGCAGCATCTTCTCTCATGTGAAACACTCGAGACATTTATGTACACTGTCATGTTGGAAATTTCATTAAAATCAGTGCGGTAGAGAATGATTATTGTAGTCCATTTTGTAGGTGTTGTAGTTTTTATTAAACAGCTGTAGGGTCACGTGACTTCTCCGTTGTTCCCACCGCCGTCGGATTCTCCAAACGCAGCTGAAGTACCTTCTCCTTTCTACCTAGGACTCTTATATTTGACCCCGATATTTTAATAGATCCATGGTTGACCCCGTGACGTAGCTCCAAACGTAAAGGAGTTAGGGGCTAGGACCTAGGACCTAGGAGCTATGATCTGAACTATTCAGAACGTGCCATGCTTTATAATGACTGTGGCGACCCTCTCAAGTGCGGCCAATCAGAGCTCTGCTTTTGGCGCGTACTTCCGGGTTGATGAGAAATAAAAATACTTTATTATTATCTGCAGACAAAGTGCTGCTTTTACAATTTGCAATTTACTAATTTACAAAAAAAAAAAAAAAGAAACATTAAACAAAGAAATATCATCAAGCAGCTTACCAGAAAAGTTACATAGTCCACCTTTAAATTAAAAAACGTAAAAAAAACCCCCAAAAAGTTGCATTTAAAATTAATCATATAACATAGTCACCAACCTGACAGCCATTGTAAACTGCCTATTGTTATCTCCCATTATGTTGACACAATAAAACCTCATAGTTAAATAAAAACACGCTGATTCTCCGTTGGGTCCTCGTGAGCCTGCTCCCTGTAGAATACGCAGTAACACGCGCATTCATCACTCTCTGTCCGCTACGCTAACTCTAGTCTACTGCCACTTCTAATTGAGCTACTTTACATTATAATTAGGCTACAAAATGCACACTCCTCCCTTTGGATTTAAAAATAGGACTTAGGAAAGAAAAAAACAAAATCCTTGGTTGCGTTTGTCTTGCCTGTTGAGATTTACCGACTGTCTGCAAACTCCTCCGAGAATTCTTGCCGGCAAATTGATTATAAAATGCGGAAATTGCAAAGCGCATCTATTATTTGACGAGTGCATGTGCAATACTTGTAATTAAGAAAGCCTGGCACTTAGCATTTGGCGGTTTGGGGGGAAAATATAGCAGGGGTTAGCGAGGCGACGTATGGGGCACGGTCTGTCTGGGCAATTATAAGCAAGTAATGCATTAGATACAGACGATGTGTTGTTACAATGTGTTTGAATGAACTGTGCAGGAAAAACACGCGCTCCGAAGGGAACCGACCATCTGCAGGAGGTTTGAGGATTGCAGGTTTTGTGAGGCAAAGGCTGAGTTCTGGTTTTGCTCCTGTTTTTGAGGTTATGGCTGGTTTAATTAGTCATTCTCTGGTTAAAGCGCAAAGAAGGATGATGCTGATATATAATGGTTTTATTGCATTGGTATTTGCTGGTTTAGAGATTTTAACCACGTTGTTTCCCAAATAGGCCTATACTAGTTTAATTTATGCATATTTCTGTATAGAGTTAATCTAAATGTGCTCCTCCATGTTTTTAAAGTCCATGCATTTCCATTATAAGCTTCATAATTAATGTTATTAATGTTTGCAGCTACTGTTTTTAGCCTGATTCAAATTGCTTCACTCCTCAGTGCCCTACAGAAGTTTAAAGCAGACGTATTACGCAAAGTCAACTTTTCAAAGCTTTTAAACATGTTATAGTTGTTTCCCCTTCTCATTTACCCTGTTGAAGTTGTTTGTGGAGTGATTCATGCACGTTTGAACAGTCTTTAATTACTTATTTTCAAGACGCCATATTGCCGATCAACCCCCGTTTTCACCGCCACCGGCACACGCCCACTGCTCTGGACTTACGTCGTTCTCCAATTTTATTTTCTTAATTGGTGATACACGTAGGATTCAGCATCTAACTTGTCTGGTGGCGGGTCCGCCACCCTCTTCTCCCAGTGTTATTACTTTGCCTGGAATGTTCCACAATATGACATTGAAGTTATCCATCATGCATTTATTCAAGCATAAGTGGTTTAAAAATACCTTGTAAAACACGCATCACTGTAATCCACAGATCTAACCTGTAACGCAGTTCGTTTGTGTCGTCTGATTGTTTCCATGGAGGAAGACAAGGTTCATGTCTTACTGCTGAACATTCTAGGCAAAACAATAACATCTCCAATGGCAGGAGGAAGACCCTCCCCCAGAAGTTACATAGTGCATAGTCTTTTCCTCCTGTTTTTTTTTTTGCAGATAAACTGCAATAACAGACCGAGACTAAGTAGTTCTACAGTTGTTTAAAGGCTGGAATAATTTGTAATATTATACCTATTTTGATGTTATAGCCTAAAATTAAACACTTTTAATTTTAATTAGAGTTTTTTAATTTGTTAATATTTGAACTAGTAACAACCTGCACAACGGGAAGCCAGTTACAGCCGGCAGAAAGATTCATTATGGCAACTGAAAAAAACTATTGTTTTTCAGATAACCCATTATTATTGTTTATTTTGCAAAGAAAAAAACGTATTTACGCTAACCTCCACTACAGGGCTTCCCCTCAACAAAATGTGATTCATATCCCAGTCCTACCCACAACTCTGCATCCCAAACCAAGGTCTTTAAACATAACACGGCCCCAAAACACCTTATAATTCCGACTGAACTAAAGGGCATTTAAGATCAGAGCGCCAAACCTGAACGCACCAAACAACAGTGTCCATGAAGCGCTGTGTCCACGGGCCGTTTTTTTATCTATTTATTTATTTCTACCGTATTTTCTTGTAAACGGGAGGATGAATTCATTACAGGAAGCGTAGACTCTCTCCCAGCTGCCATCTCCACCCCTGCAGCCAAACTTCGATCAATGGCGGGATTCAGGAACACATCCAAAACAACATTTAGCAGCGGACGCACCGGGGAGACAGGAGGAAGAGGAGGAAGAGGACGGAGAGGAGGAGGAAGAGGAGGCTGGGCTGAAGAAACTAGGCTGGACGTGCGAGGGGAGAGGGGAGAGAAGCGCTAGAGAGGAGAAAAAAGTGATTGAAACAGCATTACGAAGACTGAGCATTGTCTAGTTAAAGATGTTAATTTCCTTTATTGCATTTGCTCATTGATAGATATATTTATTGCTATAAAAGAAATACCTTGAAAAATACGCATTCTTACTGTAGCAGGGTTGCCTCTCCACAGATCTGATCTGTAACTTGTCACCTGCCCGACTCCATGGAAATAAATACGTTTAAAGGCATACTGTGGGAAATTTCAGGCAAAGTAATAACATCTCCATGGAAACAAGCACCAGAAGTTGCATAGTGCACCTTTAATTATATGATCATATGTAGTTAGTTACCTGTGATCATTTGTGATAAAATAAGTTATTGTGAATCTTCACTGTTTGCAGCTTTTCTAATTACTTTCTTATGACTTCTTTTATTCCTGCAACAGAAAATGCAGTGCGTATAGTACCATCTAGTGGTGATTACTGGTAAGGGCCACAGCTGGAGCAAACGGCATTTTTATAGATCCAAACCCAGTTCATTCTCATTTTTTGACGTCTGAAACCCGTAAATTTGACGCGATGATAGTGATTTTCTTAATGGACAGAAATATATGAATTATGATGCCTATCACAAATACATATAGACAACCAACTGCCCAATTTACTGTAACCCAAAAATGGAGTGTTTTTTGTAAATATTAAACGTTGCTCTGGCCTGTATGAGACAATGTAATGATTTTAGTTATTTGACTGTAAAACTAATTAATTATTTTTGTTTTGATTTTCATTTTGAGTTTGTAATATTGTTTATATGGACTGTATTAATAATACAGCAATTATTAAACAAAATAGTTCTGTGATAAACAATTGCTGTAAATTAATCACTTTGTGTCAGATTTTTTTTCTTTTACAGCATTTTACTTTTTTTTTTGTTCTTTTTTTAGAGTACAGTCCAACACTCGTTCACACACAATCCTTATTACACAGTGTTACCGGTGAAGTCACTACATCACAGCTGGCAGCTCAAGGATAGTGCGTCCTGTACATGTGTCTAAATTTAACTACGCACCACTTTTCTCATTAAAAACATATTGTCTGTGCTTATAGACCCGTATTTGTGTACTTTTAAACTTAGAGTGGCTTTAATGTCCTCCATTTGTAAACTGCACACTCTGTTTATGCACATGATAAGACTATTATGCTATTTATAAGCTGTGTGCATATTTCCTGGTAATAAATGATACAAGGTCGCACATTAAAAACACATATTGTTTATAGAAAATTGCAGTCCATGACATTTTAGTTCAACGCACTCTTTGATACAATAACCCCACAAAAGGCTATTTGTTTCAATGGAAGAATGCACTTGCTGAACAACATCTGTCATTGTATTGCTTTAAACATAACATTTTATACAGATAATGTTCACATGATACATTTAATAATATACAGTGTATTCAGATATGGACAATCGCATAGGATTTTACAACTGGGGGCTTTAACGGTGGGCCTATGTTTGTTGACGGTATATATGACAAGATAGTTACAAAAAAAGTTATTCAGTATATTGATGATTCCTGAGGTTGAAAACTGTTACCCAACAAACATGAATAAAATCACATGTAAAGTAAAAGAGTTAACGTGTACGCTAGATTTTGTGTGAAATTCCCAGCTGTAAAAACATTAGTGGTGTAAAGGTTGCTCTGAAGGAGGAGTCACGCAATGGTTAAAGGCACAGGAATTAGAAAAAATGTGACCAAAAAGTTTAAAAAATAAAATCAAATTGTAAAAATGACCCAGAGAAAACTGAAAATTAAAAGCACGCAAATTCAAGTAGCTGATTTATCATTTTTGCTAGCTTAATATGTGGACCCAGTTGAGTCTTGAAACAGCAAACAGTTCACATGAAAACATAGTCAAAAGCGAAAAATTGTTTAAGAATTTCAAAAATGTATAGAAAAGGTTTAATATCTTTTTGTATTTTCTTTTTCTTTTGTAATTTTGTGTTTTGTAATATGTGCTTTTTGACATTTCAAATTTTTTGCCTTCTATAACATTTTATTGCACTTTGAAATTTTTGTCATTTTTGCTTACTATTTACTTGCCGGTTTTGTTTTCCTTCAGGGCCACCATAGCATTGCTCTTGTTGGAAATCATTAGCTTGTACTGGCAACTGCAGTAGACAATGTTTTCCTCCATATCTCCTCCGCCTCCGATACAACAACATACTCAAAACACTCTCGTCTTGTTTTTTCAGTGTCGGAGCTGCTGTTTTCAAGCCTACACATTAACCGCCATCGTCCTTGGGCACTTCCAGCCAAATGAATAACATCCAACAGACAAAACTGCCCCCGCTACTGTCTGCGTGCTTCACAGGCCTGTCACGAAAATTACTATATTAACTTATCCTTTAAAGGCTGTGTACCTGATTTTTTTTCATGTATTTGAGTAGTACAGATATATTGTATAAGTAGCTCTTGAGCAAGCTAGTTGTTGTTGTTAGCTTTATTGCTATATAAACTAATCGCAGTGAAGAAAAACTTTGTACTATACTGTTTAAAATGAACTAGGTCTGTTTTTTTACCTTTTTGAGACAGTAAAAATAAGGTACATCGCCTTTAATATATGATAGAATTAACAATATTTTATGGCTCTATAATTATCACATATACCTTTTCTTTTCACCAGCAGGGATTTTTTCCTCATTTTTTACAGTTTTAAGTCTATATGTTAGCATTTGACTTGTAGTTAGCCGAAAAATTTACATCTGACACATTAGAGATGCTAGAAGTAACTGCTAAAAAGTATTTTAAGACCCTATACCCAATTTTTCCCCATGTATTTGAGCAAACCTTGTCTTGCCCCAGTACGGATATATTGTATAAGCAATTTTTGAGGTCAAACTAAGTCTGCAGTGACTGTCTGCATCGAATTTTAAAGTGTTTTATTCTCTGACAATCAGGAAATGCACTGTTAGCATGCTAATTGTTGTTAAGATTACCGTGGCCTCTGAAAGCCACATTACGTTATTTTAAAGTGCTTTATTAACCGAGATTCAGAAGTGCACTGTTAGCATGCTAGTTGTTGTTAGCGTTACCGTGGCCTCTGAAAGTTGTGAAAAGTGCTTAGAAACTCATCATGGTTAATAATTTAAAATGAACTAGTTCTGACGTGACGTTTTTAAGACAGTAAAAATCAAGTACAGCGCCTTCAATTTTATCATTTCAATATTATCGTTTATCCTAATACTTCAAATATTGTACTAAAAAATTTGTCATAGTGACAGGCCTGGCATTTCACCTCTACAAAAAAAAAAAAAAAATAAAAATAAAAAATAGCAATTTACAACTACAGTGGTTGGTAGGAGGAGTCTTGTGCATCCTGAAGGCACTCCAGTAGGGTTAGCCGTTAGCGGGCGGGTCTCTGGAAGGGGAGGGGGAGTGTCGGGGGTCAGAGGTCAGAGTTCACAGGGTCACGGGTACAGGGCACGGGCACAGTGGTGTTTGAGTTTGCAGGGCAGCACGCCGCGGTTGAGCTGGTAAAACTCCACCAGCTGAATCAGGTCGGAGAATTTGGTGTGGCCGTCATCCAGGCTGTAGAATAGGTCACCCTCTTCGTCCACCTGTCCAAAATATTTGTCAAATATTTAGGAATCCTGCGGGAAAAATAAAAAATATACACTACCAATCAAAAGTTTGGACACACCTGCTAATATAGTGTTTTTTTCTTTATTTTAGATACATATGGAAGACATCAAATATATGAAGTGTATGGAATTATGTAGCAAAGGAAAAAAAGTGAACTCAACTAAATATTTTGTTAGATTTTAGATTCAAATTCCTCAAAGCAGACACCCTTTGCTTTGTCGACAGCACCGCAAACCATTGGCCTTCTCTCAATGATGTTTATAATTAAGTCTGCAACGGTTTTCACGTCAGGATCAAGAATTGCCAAGTGTCCAAATTAGTGATCAAAGCAAAGGGTGGCTATTTTTAAAGTTAGTTTGTATGTTATTTTGAGTTTATTTTTTGTTTTCTACATTGCATATGTGTTCATTCATAGTTTTGATGATCCACAAAGTAGATAGTCATGAAAATAAAGTAAACAAAATGCGTGTCCAAACTTTTGGCTCATATATTTGTACTCACAGGAAGGATCTGGAAGTGTTTGATTTTCAGCTGGTGGCACAGTGACAGGACAAACGTCTTTGGGTTGCTTTGGCTGTCTCGTAGAAGGAAAACACTGAAAAACAAAGAATATTTTTGTGTTATAATATCTGAAGAGTCCATTTGCAAAAACTGGATTGTATTGTAAAGTTTGTTAAGTGGATTTTTAAAAAGAGAATAAAACAAGGTGGTTTAACTGATTTTTCACCCATAACATAAATACAGTGAAGTTAGGGGATTCATGCAATATATTACACATTACGTTACATCAAGTGGATTATTTTATTGCACTAAAATCGATTTGAAGTTTGGAATCATTGTGCAACGGTACAAAGAGTCAGTTGCAAGCTTTTGGCATGTCTTTAATGGCAAACGGTCGTACTGTTGGCACCATCAATACCTTCATTCACATTGTCTGATAAAAATACCTATGTAAAAATGAGGTAACAAAACAAACATTCAACATTTGTTTATCATTTGTTTGACATAAAAGGCAATTAATATAAAGATTTTAAATTTTTGGAGCATAGATGGCAAATCAAATGTAATTCTGTCACATATAAACAACAAAAAAATAATAATAATAATACCACAGCATGTAAACTATATCTTACAATTTGTCAGTTTTTACTATTTATTCATAGCATTAGTAAAAGTGATGAATTCTGACATATCAAATCGTAATGTTTTTTGCAGCGTGTACTATTCCCAAAATTGTAAATAAAAGGACATTATAAAACGAGCTGTCTGCGGTTTCAGATTTAAGTATTTGTGTCCGCTCCATGGACTTGTTTTTATTTTTATTTTTCATCAAAATAAAAAAAAAAAATAGAATTGCATATCAACAATTACAATGCAGGTTATCACAGTAGTGTAAAGAAAAGAAAAGTACAAGAAAAGAAATACATTGAGCAAACATTCAGCACATGTGAATACTTTTCCTTGAGTTTTACTTCAGCCAATCACAGGCGGTGAAATGATGAGTAACCCATGGCAACAGGGTCAGCCCTTCAGCCTTTTGAGGTGACGCTTTTCTGCTCTCTTCAGTTATTCTGAACTCTTTCAACCTAAGACTTCTCATCTGAATTGACCAAGTTAAACCATATAAATCCAGGACTTATACAGAATGACTTTTCAGTATTTGTGTGAAAGACAAATGCTTTTTATGACATAATTTCAGTTTATTCAAACAGCGTATTTTTGTGTGTAGTGTGGGTTTGTTAGGTAGTTTTATATATCTTTTCTAATATTTTATGTTTTAGCTTTTACTATGTAGTTTACATGCTTTTGTTTTTTTTTGTTTTTTTTAACCAAGGCTTTGCTATAGGCAGAGGTGGAATGTAACACAGTAAAAGTAGTAAAGTACTGTACTTAAGGATACATTTTAGGTATCTGTACTTTACTTAAAGTGCTTTTTACTTTTATTTCAGTACATTTGAGAGCAAGTATCTGTACTTTCAACACCACTACATTTTTTAACTGGACTGAAAAGTAAAATCAACACATTTGAAGCTTTATTAGATCTCAAAACCTGCGCCAAATTCTTTTTGCTGTTTAAATGCATTTTTCAACGGGTACTTTAAATAATAAAGTATATATATGTTTTTTTTTTCATGTGATACTTTTACTTAAAAAAAAGTACGGATACCAGAGCCAAAAAAATACTCAAGTAACAAAATTTAGTATTTCTTCCACCACTGGCTGTAGGTACTGGCTTAGATTTTCCTTGAGAAGAGAATTGCTCTGCTGTAGGATTAATGCATCAATCTTGAAATGCCAAATATTTCAAACATTTAAACTTTTCTCTATATTATTAGGACTACTTCATTACGTAAATAAATAAATTAGAAAAATGAAAGTGTAATCAGATCAAGTGTAATCTCTGTCTTACCCATCAATGAGCCCCTGTTGTGTGATAAGTCTCTGAGCCTCGTCTCTGGACAGTTTACTGTAGAACCAGGACTGGCTCATATGGAGAGCTGCAATGTAAAATATACATGATATTACTCTTTATTTACTTACTTTACTTAGTTCTTGAATAAAAGAATGTGTGACAAACCTAGACTGGAGACTGAGGAGGAGGGACTGCCATGACCACTGAGACGGTGGCAGGTTTTCTTCTAGAACACAGATGTATTTATTTAAGTAAAGCAGAAAATAATTAATACACGATTAGCACACGATTGCTATATTCTGATGTGTTAAAAAAGGGATACTGTAGGCTGTAACCCACGCCAAAACAAGAGCAAACAGCAGTCTCAATTCACTAGAGCCGGTCTCAAAACAGACCCGTAACTGACAAATAGAACTAGTCCTGTCACGATAACAAATTTTGAAGTTTGATATATTGCTAAAGTAAATATAGACGATAAACGATAACACTGAAACTCATTTATAACACTGACACAATAACCCCAGAGCAGATTTAAACTAAACTAAACTAAACTAAAGCCATTATAAATCTACAATATTGTTAAAATGAAACACTTTAGTTCTTAGTTTGCATCTGTAATGAGTCACAGAAGTTATCAATTCAACCTTTTATGACTTAAATCTTATCATACAGCCAAAAAATAACCTAAAATTTCCCAGTAGTGCAAAGAAAATGTACACACGATAAATACTGACCCCAAAAAAATATCGTTCCAGCTTTCATATATTGAACGATAAGTCAATACAGTATCTATCCTGACAGGCCTAAACAGAACCTTTACGTTGACTTGTTGGCAAAGCAACCAAGTGTCACATTAACAGCAACACATTAACGATAACAAGTTACAAGAACAACAAATGGTGTCAACTCTGAACTAAACACAAAACATCAGATCATTACAGTAATAACAAAGTACACATGACATTGGAGGGCATAATTGAACTTGCCCAGTATTCTATTAATAGTTCAAATCTATAGGCTACTATTATTTTCAGCAGTACAAATGTGATTTTTTCTCACCCTCCAGGACAGTCCCTCCTCCACTGCCACAGACAGAGCCTCACACGGGTTCTCGATCACGCGGCTCTTCTGCCCTGAGAAGTCCATGGCCACCAGCGAGCTCTCCGAGATGCTCCTCTGAAATGCACAACAAAGTCAATACAAACCATAGTGTTATCCTCTGTCAAATCCTGTCTATTTCAGCCTCTTTTAAAGTCCGGACTGTATTTTGCTGATTCATGGTAAAGCACTGCCCTCTAGTGTAAGAACAGGGAATGATGGCGTTTATTTGTGAACTTAATTGAAAGAAATGACAGAAGCCTACAGCACCACATACGAGCGATGTCATGATAATAAAATGTCAACTTTGATGAGGGAAAGGTTTGGTATTTTATACCAATTTCGATATCACAATGATATATATATTTTTGTAGACAACAGACTGTGATTTTCAACTCAATACAATAGTAGTTTCAGTACTTTTTTACAATTAATTTGATTTGTATAGCACATTTTAATACAACTTAAGCTGCCTAAAGTGCTTCACATAAAAAACAAACAAATATACAGATAATATGATACATAGGCAAAGAACGATAAAACAATAAAACACCAAGATATCCAAGTTTCCAAGTTTCTTTAAGTTTACCATATGGTCTTGTCTTATTCTAGTTGTTTATGTAATTTCTTGTCAGTGTAATCAATACATAAAAAGTTATTTAATTTTTTTTTTTGACAATACTAGTTTCAGTATCGATTAGTATCTGGGCATTGATACTTTTGACAACCGTACTACACAATACCATAATATCTTGTTGCGAGACACTTCATATTTGGTTCTGTACATAAAGAGTCGAAACCCATTAAGCATGAATAAGTGATGGCAAAATTGACTATTGTGAAGTTTATAAATTCTAATAAAATCTAATCTATTTATGTATAAAAAAATCTAGAAAAAGCATTTGAGTAATTTGTGTTAGCTCTGCCACACCATATAACAGTTTTGTCTTTTTCTGTGTATTGCTGGAGGCTGCAGACTTGTGACCGGACAGTGAGAGGAGCAGCTGATCGCGGTGGTATTAAAATAGCAAAGGGGCTTCATTAGCATGTCTGCGTCTAAAAATACACCTGTGGACCGCACGCAGCCCCCAGTGCAGTCTGGACTATTTTGGGACAGACACTGGCCTCTACCCATGATATAACCCCTTAGTGCCTGCTTACACAGCTCTAGGGAGGTCCAGATTAATAGGTTAATCTAGTGCTTCTCAAAATTTTGACTTTGCGTGACCCCCCATAATAACAATCAGAAATAGGCTACCTGCAAAATTGTAAAGTACCTCTATGTAAGTGGTAAATAAATGGCGACTTTTATATAGAGCTTTTCATCATTCCATGACACTCAAAGCACTTTTATATCCAGGAAAATCAGATACTAATCTATATTAAAACTAGTATCAAAACCTGATACTCATTAAGCAGGTATCGATACTAAAAAAGTCACAATCACAAGACAGACATGAACTTTTCCTGAATAGCTTTGGAATGATCTTGAGCTGTATCAGAACTAGTAACACCACATAGATGGAACTATGTGGAACATACCTGGACGACTGATGGATTACACAGATATAAAACCGCATGGGAATATAAAAGCAAGTACCAGTAATATGATTTATTGTCTAAAAAAGTGTTTTTATTATCATTGGGGTTTCAAAATTGGTATTGAGTATCGAGTCTATTCCTTAGTATCGAAATCGAGTTTGAAATTTTAGTATCGCAACAACACTACAAGGAACCATTCACCCATTCACATACACATTCATACACCAGTGTATGTAGACACTGGGAGTGAGGCATGTTAAGTGTCTTGCCCAAGGATACAAAAACAGAATTCATCTGTGGGAGCCGGAATCAGAGGACTAGGACTATAACAACTAAGTTTAATTGTATGTTTAATGTTTAATTTTATTTTCAATACATAGGCCTAAATGTATTTTTATATGCAATTGTACATTTACCATTTTAACTATTACGTAAATTCTTTCCCATAGGATTTTTTTTAAAATCACAAATTGTAAATGGTCACATTTTTATATAGCGCTTTTCCACTTTCAAGGCACTCAAAGCGCTTTACATCAAGGAACCACTCACCCATTCACACACATTCATACACCAATATACACAGACACTGGGGAAGAGATGGGTTAAGTGTCTTGCTCAAGGACACAATGACAGTATTCATCTGTGGGAGCTGGAATCGCACCGGCAACCTGTGGGTCAGTGGATCTGACCGCCCAAAGGCTGTATTCAATTGGACAGTGTGAATGAAAATAAATGAAGGATTTCACTGTTTGGTCATGCTGTCAATAATTGTGAATACATAAATTATAATGTGACATCTTACAGTAATGTTAATACTAAAATTTGACATCACCACGTTCCTACACATAGTCACAGTCTGACAGAGCTGACATTTTTAGACTATATTGTATTCTATAAGCATTCAGGAGGGAGTCAAACATCAAACTACTGCGTTATCTCTTATTTCAAGCACTGGTTGTAGCTTTTATCATGTGACCTCTTGTGTTCCAGACAGACACTTGAGGTCCCGACTCCAGACAAAGGGACTGTTCCACTGCTCTGACGTCAGTGCTGTGGTGAGATGGTTCAACAGCATCCTCCATTTGTTTCATCATAAAGCAGGATTGTATAGGGCCTACTACAACTATTTACATCCACACCAACATTTCTAGATTTCTAGACTTAAAATTAGGGCATGAAACTGCACAATTTGATTTCTTTCTGATCATGGTCCCTCTGATTACATCACATCAGACGATTTTGCTGTTTACATTTCATTTTAATGATCTCTTAGCTCCAAAAATCTGATAGTAATCTTATTTTGAGAGTGCATGTAACCAAGCCACTTACATCTGATGTGAGTCATCTAATTTCTTTCTGACTGTTCACACCTACACAGCACAGTACTATATATAACACAGGTATACGTACCATAGGTGAAGCTTTTTGTTTCTGGTGTGGCTGTAGAAAGTTCTGGTAGAGTTGCATCCCGTACTGAAAGAAATGAAGACAAAACAAGATATTTTATAATCACTGAAGTATCATGTGAAAAAATATGCTTTAATAAAAGTACTAAAGTATTTCAGACCAGAAATTTTGAGAACTAATAAAGCTTCAAATGTAGTGATTTTCATAAATAATTTTTGTTCAAGAGAAAACATTTTTTTTTTTTCCCAAGCTGTTTTTATTTGTATACTTTTGTTGGCTCAAAATGATTATTTATGCAATTATGTAATACATTTTCTAAACAGTTATCATAATGTTTAGTTTGACCTATTTTGAGTGTTTTCGACTGTGCGGTTAGCATGCTAGCTGTTGTTAGTATTACCGTGACAGCAAAACTCCGCTCTGGCCTCCGAAAGCTGTGAAAAGCGCTTATAACCTCATCACGGTGAATAATTAGGATGATCAGAATGCATATGGTAACTTTTGACCACTACAAACCATTTAAAATGAACTACTTGTTTTTCACACTTTTAAGACAGTAAAAATCAGGTACAGCACCTTTAAGCCCCCTTATAAATTACTTTAAAAACACTGAAATGTGTCAGGGTTACTTTTCCAAGGATTCCAAGAAGTCTGCCAACGCCATTGCTCATGTAAATCAAATCCGCTCTGTAAACGCTACATGAAATTACTCGGAAATGACTTTGTCCATATAAACTATGACAGATGAAGTCTCATGGGAATGCTAATCAAGCCTGCCTGCGCTATCCATCCCTTTAGCACACACATGTTAGCGACGTTAGCGCTGTTAGCATGAGTAGACCTTTAGCAGCCTCATGGCAGTGATCCAGCATGTGCGCGTGGCCTCGTCGTCCGCACACAGCAGCCGGAGCTCCCTCACACAGCTGGCCTTCGCAGACTGAGGAGAGGAAGATTATTACAGACTATTGAGACGAGTCCGAGTACGGCATCAGGTACGGTTCAAAACTGCTGGAATGGCACCTTGACACAGAAGCCGTAGTCCGTGGGAGCTCCGTGCACCTTCTTGGCTGACAGCACGGTGTAAACATCACTGTCACTGAAGTCTGCGATGAACTGGAGATGCCGAGGCTCCTGAGAAAATCACACAAATAAAAAAGGAAATAGGTTGTTTCTTTTAATACATTTCTACATTTTGGGCTAAAATCGCTGCTTCAACCACAACCAACCAAGTAATCACACCTAGATTTAGACAGGAATGGTGGGTATGTCTACGGGTGATGAGACCTGCCAAAGGAACAGCAGCAGAATGCAATGTTGCTAATGGGAATCAGACCCACAACTTTCAGGCCTCTTCTGTCTTTAACATTTGTTGGAACAGTCTAGGCTACTTCTGCCATTATGTGTATTTATGGGTATGTTTGAGTATATGCAGACACGATATATAGGAGGTTTTTTTTTTTTCTAAAATGAGGCCCACGAGCCAAATGTGGCCATAAAGAGCGTCTAATTTGGCCCGTAAAGTGTCGCTGAGATTTCTATTTTGATTCAGTTTTGCACTGAAAATACTGTCAGAAGATGAAAGGGAGCAGTGGACAACATTAGAAGACAATTTTATCATAAGAATGTTTGCAGAAGAGATTTTTACATGCAACAGGTTTGTCCCTCTGCCTGCTGATACCTATTCATTTTGTAAGTCACTAGTCGGTTTAAAAAGACACATCAGATACGCTGAACAAACTGGGAATGACACATGGGTACACAAGAGACAACAGCTGTTTAAAAACTATACTAAGTTGAAGATTTTATTGTCCCGCGTGGGGAATTTTGTCCTTCCTTTTGCAGTCTGTCAGGAGCATTACATTCTTGGAGAAATATTCTAATGTACAAGTTGAAATGAGTTAAAAATTAAGGTTATATCATCACACCGTAACTAAATATGTACCCAGTCTTTGTAATTCAGTGGTCAAACACATCTCAGATAGCCTTTTTCCAACTCCTTCATAAAAGATAACTTGACTATATTTAGCCATGTTGATAAGACACTGTATCAACTGGCAGCTAAAAATACATTTTACACAAAGTAGCACAAAGACAGCTATTGTTTGGCCTTCGTGTGACACCACCAGACACTCCCTCGCCTCCTGTAAACTCCATAAACCCTTCTTGTTGATGACTGACTGCTGATGTGTCTAGCCTGGACCGCAGACGAACAAATTGTGTCAAAAAAAGGGTAAAATTTTTAAAAGAAAAAAAAAGAGTAATAGTTCAACAAAAGCTGTAGTGTGTCTGTAGGAAATGAAAGCAGCTGGAGGAGGTGTTCTTGGCTGGCGGCGGGTTCGGAATAAGACCCACTTGTCAGCGGAGAGAGAGGAGAGAGAAGGAGAGAAGAGAGAGGAGGAGAGAAAGGTGTAGAGAGAGACAGGGAGGGAGGGAGAGAGAGAGGTAGTGAAAGGTATAGAGAGAGAGAAAGACGGGGAGGGAGAGAGGGAGAAAGAGGGGTAGAGAGAGACAGGGAAAGAATGTATAGGGAGGTAGACATAGAAAGAGGGGTAGAGAGACAGCGAGAGAGAGAGTGGAGAAAGAGGGGGGTAGAAAGAGGGAGGGGGGCAGAGAGACGAGAAAGAGGGCAAGACAGAGAGAGGGAAACATAGAGCGGGGTAGAGAGAGACAGTGGGAGAGAGGGAGGGGAGTAGAGAGGGGAGGTAGAGAGGGAGAGTGAGAGAAGGTGGTGAGTGAGGCATGGTGAGAGAAAGAGAGCAAGAGGGATAGAGAGAGGGAGTGGGTAGAGAGGGAGAGAGACAGAAGGGGGGAAGAGAGAGTAGGGGGGAGAAGGGAAAAGAGAGTACCAGGACTGTCATGCCAGCTGACCTAAGGAAAATCCAGCTCAACCTGCTCCTCGAGCCTTGGCAGAGAGCAGCACATATTACCCTGTGACCTCAGAGTGCTAAGCGACCGTGCAAATGAAGCTGTGGACAGGCGCTCAGAGGAGGCGGAGCAAGTTGCCATGGTACTAGCAACCCTGTCGTGCCAGCATACCATTTTTTATGATACATAAAATGTGATTGGTCCTCTGTCCTCTTATTGTCGCCCTGCAGTGAGGAATCTTGGGGTGATTGTGGACTATGTTCAAACTGGACAAGCACATTAGCTCTGTCATAAAGTCCAGCTTCTTTCAGTGGAGGCTCCTTGCTAAAGTAAAGCCCTAGCTTCCACAAGCGGATTTTGAAAAAGCAATCCACGCATTTGTAACGCCGCCTCTGGATTATTGTAATTCTTTGTATGTGGGAATGGACTAGGGCTCCCTGCAGCGCCTGTGCAGTGCAACCTGCACTGCCTCCCTACTTCATATCGGGTGCAGTTCAAAATGTTATTGATTGTGTTTTAATGTCTGCACTCTATGGGTCCTCTTTATACAGGGAGCTACTGCAGCTGTATACTCCACCCAGAGCCCTGAGGTCAGCTGACCAGCTCCGGCCGGCTCTGCCCAAAGCCAGGCTCAAGATCAAAGGTGACAGAGCCTTTTCTGTGGCAGCGCCCAGACTCTGGAACAGCCTCCCTCTGCCTGTCAGACCCTCTCAGTCTTGAAAGCAGTTTAAGACTAGACTGAAAGTAGTTCCTGTGTTTAGTGTTATCTGTATATTTGTTGACTTTTATGTGAAGAACTTTGTTCAGCTGAAGTTGTTTTAAATGTGCTACATAAATGAATAAACTTGAACTTGAATACATGTTGCAAAATCCAAATCCAACAGTTTCAACCTTGTGGTAATAAATGGATTACTGAAGCATCACAGTAAATACTCTTACAAGACTAGTGATTTTCAGAATAGCCTTTTTTCAAGACTAAGGAAGTATTTATTAACAGTACTTTCTTGAAATTTGATGCACCAAAACTGAGATAATTTTTGTGCTCAATGTTATTCAAAGCAACAAGAAACACATTTAAAGTAGGGTGACCAGACGTCCCTATTTACCCGGGACAGGTAGATGTTTTGAGCCCTGTGTCCCCTGTTCCAGTAGATTTATCCAAAACCATTGATTTCTCCCAGTTTTATAATCATTATAATCCTTTTCTGATCTGGTATTTTGTCTTGTCTTGGTAAAAAGACACTATTTGCAAAATTTTCCCAGAGACATCATACTTACCTTGGACGTGCCTTTATTAGAGAAGTACAGGCCCGACCTCCGGAGCACAAAATAAAACTTCTTCCAGGACTTGCGGGTCTGCTCTTTGCCGTGGAGGTATCCGTGGATCTCTGGACAAGTGCTGGAGTTTAAAAAGGTCTAAAAAAATAAATAAAAGCACAAAAATACTCATGATTCATATCCACAAATTTGTATCAATATAACAGTTTATCTTACCTCTATTAGCTGCGAGTGATCCACCAGGCCGTTTGTTTCACTGGATATCGAGACCATGTGACCGGGGAAAAAATCCTGCCAATAACAATATCAGATCAAGTCATAATTTCTGCTTATGTGGTGTCAAAACAGTGCGTAGAATTGGGTCACTAACTTACCAGTGGCGTCCTGAAGAATTCATATTTTGCGTAATTCTTCCTAAAGTAAAGACGACTGTCTGAATCCATGCCCCATCCTGATATAACGTCCATGACTAACTCGTGGTCCTCTATCGTCCGCTCTGTCAACACATTCAAAAACAATGGTAACACTTTTTAATAACTATACCTTAATTAGCCATAATAAATCATGAAGAAAGACTTAACTTATAATGATCAAATAGCTGATTAAGAATGAGTCAGGTTTAGTAACTTAATTAATAGCCTGTCCCCTTAAAGATACAATATGTAACGTTCTGGTGGTGGCAAGTCACCTGCATGATTCCAATCATCAATGCAAAGTTAAAACCATACTTTGGAATATTGTCCATAGAGAAGATTAGATGCAAGCCCACTCACAGTAGGACACAGCTTTTCAGAGCAATCAAAACATCAAAAAAGGAAAAACATGCTTTTAGTCTATTTTTTTGGCTAAAAAGTTACAAGGTTGAGCTTTAAGAATGATTGATTATTACTTAATTATTACCCAAACCCTATTACCCTGACCCATTACTTAATTAGTTACTAAGTCTGAATCACACTTAAAAAATATATATATTAGTTGAGTATTTCTTGCATGATTTATTAAGGTAGTAATTTTACCACAACAATGTAAGCCACCCAGCGATCAAAAGACTGAGCCAAACTATATATAAGAGATATTAGATTTTCTAGTACAATGATTTCACAACAGAGGCAGGTTATTAGGTTTATGCACTGATTAATGGCAGAACTTCGAGGAACAAAGTTGATTATTAATCTCACAATGTATTAAAGAATAACTTTTGGAGCCATTGGGGTGTTGCCTGAAAGTCATTCATTATTGTGTATTTTTCCTAGAGGTTAAGCCTACTATTAAATAATGCAAATCTTTTGTTTGATCAGGTCTTAAAGGGCTTTGTATGTGAGTAAACAGTCAGGATTCAAGGACCACTAGAAGCATTGTTAAAGAAGGAGACAAGTGCAGGAGGTAACGCTGTCAGACTTTAAAATGGAGATTGAGCACCTCTTTTTGAAGCTACTTTAAACCACATAATACGATTTGCAGTGGAGTGTTGATATATAGCTATAGTTTTTAAACATAGATGAAGGGTTGGAATGGCAAGCCGCCTAGGTATTATATATCCTGGTAATGAGTAGATTTTAGGTGTGTGATGAGACAGAATTTCCACAAAACAAGGCAAGAGAAGATGAGATTTTGACAGTTCATAATTTTGTTCAGTTCACAATTTTGTACTTATTTTATTTTATGTTTTTGTTGTGATTGTAGAACTGTTTTTTTATAACTACAGCTTCATCATTAGGTGTATCTGACCAGTATTTAACCCTTTTTTTATCCAAGCAAAATGTAAATACATGGGAAAATAATATTTTTTTCACATGTGTACGCAATCTATCGGAATTATATCTCACGAGATCTTGTGGTATCCCTAGATTTTAATAAGTAAAATCATTCATCTTTCAAAAAAATACACTAGGGGGCGTGGTATGGTGTGGAGTGGTTTGGTAAGGGTTATAATGTGTTCCTAAATTGTTATTTGCTTAATGCGAGCTATACCAACCACCTACAACCCATACTTGAACGCTCATATTGGACATCCTATTGGAGATGCGCCAACAGTAATCTACCACGAGAATCTTTTTAAAACATGAATGATGAGATCTGAAAAGGAGTACTTGGGCTGGCTACATCATCGCTGCCACCTCTGTATTATCGGAACGTTAATGCCATAAATGTAACCACTTATATTAGAGACTGTACACTGTATAAGGCAGGTTAGAGAGAACAAGAGAGGGAGACACAGTTTTTGTCCCAGCTACTTTAGGGCTGAAGGCATGGCACATAATACCTCAACAAAAGCCACTTAATGCCAACACTTGGATACAGATTATGCCTGCTGATAATCCTATTTAAATTTCTTGCAAACAACAATCCAAAACAAGTGAAATACACTGTACATGCATGGCTTAAAGGTACTTTATGTAACTTTCTGGAGGTGGCACGTCACCTGCATGATTCCATGGAAACAGAAAGCTAAAAGCAGAACATTCTCCATGGAGATAGATACTTTATGTCATACTGTGGAACATGGAGAAGATACTTTATGTCATACTGTGGAAGATTATAGCCAAAGGAACAACATTTCCATAAAAACAAGCAGAAGAACATGCATTTATTGTCTATTTTTTGGTCAAAAAGTTACTGTGGCTTTAAATTTGGAGGTTAACTCACTAGAGTTGTCATGACATTAAAATTTGAAACTTGATACTAAGAAAAAGGCTTGCTAAAATAGTAGTAAATAAAATAGCACATAATAGTGTAATTACATTTACATTGTACCAACTCCTATGCATATAACCTGGCCCTCTGGTACTATCCTTGTAATAATATTTGCTCTCCTCTCTCTCATACATTGTGTTGAGGACAGGAGGAGAGGTGCAGAGCGTACCTATCCCCAGATGGGACAGGTGTTCAAACAGGGTCCAGCTGTGGTCATCGATGCAGTGGTTCTTCAGGACAAAGAGCTGGCACACGTCCCGTGCTGTGATGTCACTGGGCACCTCCACGGCACGGCTGCTCTGGTCTTCATTGTACACTTTGATTACCTACAAGACAGAAAAAAGGTTCATTTCAAGACAGCAATATGGTAACTTTGCCAGCAAGATGGATTCTTGCGGTTTTTGTGAAATCCGCTGTTGTGACGCCACATGAAGTATTTGTTTGAACATTACGATAATTGGTTCCGATCGCTCTCAGCGAGAGCCATTCCAGATTGATGTGTAGAACTCAAAGAGCCAGGTCAGCAATATGGAAGAGTTGGTAGGTAACTTTATTTATAATGCTCGGGATGGTGTCATCACACCTCATAGCATTTTCAGTTGGCCTAATGTTAAATCAATGGAGATTTTAAAGGATCTGTATCTAACCTGTGTTCTTACCATTTTAAAAAGGTACTACAATCACAAATGACCCATGGGATGCCAGTTCTTAACATGCATAAATAGTAAAAGGTGGATTTCATACATTATTAAAACTTCTTTGTAAAGAGAAGTAGTGCAGGAGGTGTAACTAATATTGTCTTTTCCCATGTGGAGACAGCTACATCGCTTCTGTTAACCAAAGTAAACGTCATAACAGGGACTACAGCCGAGCCTTTTTTGGTGTGTTACCCACACTATAAAATAAATGGATTTGTGAACATTTCTTCCTTCTTTTTGTGTTAATTGTTTCATGTTTAGGTAAAATGCTGTCTCTGTCATCACACATATCCTTTACTGTTAACCTATTTCCACAATATAGCATTAAACTAAAGTAAAGTAGTAAAGTCAGATCTGTGGAAAGGTGACCCCGCACCAATGTTTTTTCCAAGATACATTTAAAAATAGATCAATTTAATACCATACAGTGAAACATTCAGAGCAAAGCAATAACATCTCCATGGAGACAAGCAGGTGGTGTACCCTCCAGCAAAAAGTTACATAGTGCACCTTTAAAAAAACACAATTACTAAGGTATTACTTAGCAACATTACTACTGCAACAACACATCATCAGTGGGGTAAAACTAACCTGTCACACGACGCCCTAAAGACCATCGTGTGACAGGTTAGTTTTACCCCACTGATGTGTCACACGATGGTTTTTCTTATCCCACAGAATTCCATAACAATAACTCCATTCAAAACAAGCACTGATAAGAAGTCACCAGCTGTTATTTACAATACACTACTGTGCATTTAGTTAAACAACAAAACAACATATATAGTTCAAATATCACTCCTATTCTTAGCTTATTGTTGTAATATCATTACTGTACTACTTATACTAAAACATATTACAGAAGAATGCAAATATTACCTACCAAATGTTTCATAATGGCTTATTCAGACTTCAAAGCTAATCAAATTAATCCATGTGAAATTGACTCACCCGCCACGTCTGCTCAGGGCACCGCTTTGAGGGTAGACAGGCGCTGAAACCTACATACGGCTGCGTACAAAGCATTATAAGCTAACAATGCTAAACCAATTCAACTAAATGATACAATGCATTCTATAGGAAGATCTGGAGCAACTTTGGATCACCTGCTTTCTCAACCAGAGCAGAAGCAAAGTGAGGGAGCCCAAGGAGGAGGAGGAGAGAGAGGAGAGAGAGGAAAGAGAGGAGAGAGAGTCACAAGGCTCTGTAACCAACCCCCGGTCTGGTATATTCACACACCCATGGTACGCATAGAAACACCAAAGCCCACGGAGCGGCTACAAAGGTGCTGCTATATACTAACGTATGCGGGTGGGTGGGTGCGCAAAAGAGGAAGAGAGAAAGAGAGGGACAGAGAGATTTGCAAAGGAGCAAATTGGTCAAGCTTTCTCAAATGCGGTATGCAAAAGGGAGTTGATTAAAATGTCAAAGTTGATGTGTGTGTTTTGGTTAATTTGACACAAGGGAGTAAACTTTTAGGTACACAGGAAACTGCGTAAGTGGTGTTACTAAACCAAATTTGTTCATAGTTTACCATTCAGTCGCTTTCTTTGTGTTAGAGGTTGTCATAGCACACTGATATGGCAGATTTTTATGACAGATGCCCCTCCTGTCACCGCCGGTCATATTACAGGGATGGCAGTGGTCAGTGGAGTTTCTTGCCAGGGGACACAACGTCAGAATGTCAGGCTACCTTTTTGCAACAAAGGAACATACTTAATAACTGCACCACAGTCGCTATCGACATAGTAACTGACCTATAGAATTGCTGATTTATTCATGCACTTTATTTTGACCCCGTAAGTAGATTAATATAGCAGTGTTACTTCAGTGAGAGTATATAGAAGTACTTGTAGACTAAAAAAAACACACAATTTAGGCATGATGACCAACTTCTCGTTTCCATGGAGATGTTAATGCTTTGCCTTGAATGGTCAACAGTATGACATTAAACTTATATGTTACAGGTCAGATCTGTGGAGACATGACCCGCTCACAGTTATGTTTTGTTTTGTTTTGTTTTTTTGCCTGGTAATTCAGAGCAACTAAAACACCCGCAGCTGAATAAATGCAAAGAGACAAGTTTAATGCTATACTGGGAAACATCCCACGCTATGCAAAACATTTCCATGAAGACAAGAAGGCGGCATGCCCTTTATCAGAAAAGTTCCATAGCGCAGCTTTAGGTACAAAACACTACAAAAAATACCACTCAACCTATGCATTTTTACTTAAATCAGATGTAATTAAATAAATAGTAAAA
Organism: Periophthalmodon schlosseri; assembly: GCA_000787095.1. Taxonomy (NCBI): domain Eukaryota; kingdom Metazoa; phylum Chordata; class Actinopteri; order Gobiiformes; family Gobiidae; genus Periophthalmodon; species Periophthalmodon schlosseri. The sequence goes on from KN473813.1 coordinate 37,155, forward strand.
AAGTACAGTCTAAAAGTACATGACTATAACTGTAAACTGTATACATGCCACATAATTACACCCCAGAACCAATTTTATGAAGAAAACTGTTCTCTATAGATCGATATGTACTTGGAAGAGTTCCCATTGCTATTCGCCATCTTAAAAACAAACAATGACTTAAAATGTATCAGAAATGTCGCATGTTAAGTTAAACTAATTGTAGTGTAAATGTGCACTAGATCAACTTGAATTCAACTGTGATTGTTTTTAAGATTTCATAATTTATATTTCAACAGACCCAGAAAGACTAGCTGACTGCATTGGTTTCAGCTAATGGGACCTAAATAAATAAACAAATTAACAAATTAACAGTAAGTGACTGCCATTAAGAACTTCAAATACAGTTTAAAATCTCAGACCCGTAGAAGCACTTGGCTGTGTGTTCTTGCATGCAGCCTTATGACTCGTATGATTTGGAGCTTAGAGGATGAGCCAGGCCCCTTCAGAGCGATCGGGAGGAGGTCAGAGAGCGGAGACACTGAGGAGCCATTAATAAATCCATACTGACGATGACATCAGACCCAGAGGACTGCTTCACTACCCACTGTCTGTAGACCACACCTCCGGCATGCACTGCCCACAAAACCAATCATCAATATGACAACAAATGTTAAGTCTTTTTTGGATTAGAGACAAATCATTGTATTTAGTTTAATCTAGTTACAGTCATCATCAAGCTGTCATGCAAATTCACTCAACTCAACTATTTTACTAAATGGACTGTCTGATACTGAGTTTTTATAGTATAAATTATGGGTTGAAAGAGATTCATTAAATTCCAGTCGTTAATCCTGTTTTTTGCTCAATTCATTTATTCATATTTAAGTAAGGCAATACACGGTGATAAAAATATGCTTGGTAATATCGTGAATCAGTAATTCTCTGTTTAATGCAACTTTATGCTGACAGACATTTTTGCCCACCCACTCCTCCTACTGGTCAGGCTCTGTCATGCCTGACTGAGTGACAGCTGGATTTAGCCAATCACAGTGAAGCTGCAGATAGTTTTAGTTAAAGCTACCATCTTGTAAGTTTAGTTGATTTCTTTTACCAGTTGATGGCAGACGTGAAAGCTGTTCTCCCCTCCCCCTTCCCTCGCCTGGCCTTTGTCCAGCTCATCTGTGCTCTCTGCTCTTCTTCTGTCTGGTCAAAGCTGGCACACTATCAGACAGCAGTAACATAAATATCATCTAGTGGTGGTATGTGAGAACACAACAGGGGCGGGTCAGCCAGTCTAATTACAAATGGTAGCTTTAAAAGGCCCATATTACACTGTTTTCTGATCTATGTTATAATGTTGTTTCCTCATCAAAAACATGCCTGGAGTTGTGTTTTATTTCTTTCACAACTTTAACACACAAACCTTGCATATTTAGACTGTGTTCTGATCCCAAATAGAAAACACTCTGTTCCACTTTGTGATGTCATGTGACAATACAGGAAGTGCTCCGCTGTGTTTTTAAACTCTATACACCTTCACTAGAATTATTTGGATGATTTCAGCCCTGGAATTGCCAATCTCTACTGAACAAGAGGTAAAAGGTTATGTTAACTTGAAAACTACTACTTCATGACATCACAAGGTGGAACAGAGCATTTCGAGCTTTGGAGATATAGACCGACTAATAATAAAGGGTTACTCAAACATGTGTGAATGAAACAGAACAGAACTCCTGGTATGTTTTTGTTTGCGCAATATGGGACCTTTAAGGCATACATAAAGATAAAGTATTACATGAAAATCAGTTGTAATCTAGGCTCTAAGAAAATCACAATATGATTTTTTATCCACCCCTAAATACAATAAAAACATATTGGTGAACAAATTTAACATCGCTGCCCTTAATCGCACTCCATAGATCAAAAACCGCCAGCTCAGCAAAGCGAGCAAACCATGAAACAATGGTATTTACATTGCACTGCGGCTGATAAGTAGAGAGCTTGAGCAGCGTTGCCATAAGGAAGTGGCTGTCCTGGGACTTAGCCAAATCAAATCATGCCGGCATCGCGTTTCACCGGAGAGGAGGAGAAGAGGAGAGGAGGGCGGGGCAGCTGATGTATGGGCTAACGCAGATGTGAGGTGGCTGGGGCCGTGTTTGCATTGCAGAAAGCTCAAAATGAAGGTTCAGTGTTATGAAATCGTAAGTTATATTTTACGAGCAAAGATAAGCAAGAGGTCTGTGAGATAAGAGTGACTGAACAGGCTTTGAAAGTTTTATTTGAGCAGTTCAAATAAATCAAATGTTGAAAATGTGGTTGAAATTATGAAGTGATTTTACGTAGTGAAAGCTTAGTAGTTAAGGCTGGAGATTGCATTTGAAAGATTGTGAAATATTTATGAAACTTTGGGAATGACGTATTAGTGTTGATTCAATTTTGAGTCTTTGGTTAACAATTCAATTCAGAATACATTCACAACCTTTAATGAAAAATGGATATAGAGCTAATTTGTTTGAAAGGGTTTGTGGGGTTGCCAAATAAACAAAATAAACAAAATGAACTTACATAACTTGATTTCAATATTCAACGCGCTGAAATGCTATTAGATACAAGTCGATTCACAGATAATAATCTTGATTCTTTGAGATTTTTTTTTTCAACACTCCTGGAATGTATTGTTTTATAGGATCAAATAATTCCCATTTAAATTCTGGTCATATTTAACTTAATGTAATGTAAATATTACATTTTACTGTATAAAATGTATTGATTTATTTATTGAACTTTACTTAACCAATGCCCCGCTTTTTCAGGGGAGTCCTGACTCCAGAGGGGATCTTATTGTACATGTTTTTAGTGGTAGGGAAAACCAAAGCACCTGGAGGAAACCTACACAGACACAGGGAGAACATGCAAACTCCACACATAAAGACCGTGCACCGCCCTAGAGTTGAACCCAGGACCTTCTTGTGCAAAATATGGCCTGCAATAAAAACTTGGGAACATCTGCTAACTTTTGCTAATTTTGCTAATGTTTCTAGTCAGGTTATACAATGTTTAATCAATCATAGCACAGTATAATAATAAAATCCTAGGAATGCGTCAGGACCTGTTGATCGAAATGTGTCTAAGATTCATGATCCTTGTTCCTTGTATCAGTGAAACAAACTTACACAATTACATTACATTATAAAACACTGACTCTGACAATAGGCCTTTTATGAGAACTAGCACAGCAATAACTGTTTGGGAACTCACTCTCCAATCATCATTATTAGGCCTCAGGACATGCACTAGTTACTTTCTTGCTTTATCACAATAAAGTTGTGACCATGGCAACAGTGTGTACGTTTAAGATGAGGGAGGGACGCAACTTAATCCAGCTGTATTTGTGTAGATAGTAAGTTATTAACAGTTAATGACATACTTTTGGATTCAATTGAAGTCCATACATTATTTGAAATGTGCATACTATTGTGAATTCAACCAAGCCTTATGATCTACTGTCACCTGACCTCACTATCTGCTGGTTATTTTTATAAATAAACTCTCCCCCGTTCTTCCTGTCAGTTCAGTCATGTGCCGTAATCCTCTTCACCTATCTTCACCGCATCAGCAAAACCATCCGCCTCCTCAGCCTCACAATCTTCACTTCACCACCACACAACACACAGACAGACTTTCTGACAGAGACCAACCTTCAACTTTGTCCATTAAAAACCTATTCCGCCTTATCAGTTTCTGTAAAAAGTGTCTCAACATGATTCACAATACACAAACTATCCCATTACTGGAAACTTTACAAAGGTACAATTCAAATTTGGTTAATGATCACTTCCTGCGTGTCTAATAAATGGCCAGTCTAGGTTACACAGATGTGCTTTTATCAGAGGATAAAGAGAAGCATTCATGTTACTGTACATTCAGTCTCTGAGCAGCAGGTAAACAGAAGACATACAGTTCCAAAAGAGACATTTTTGGAAAAGACTCAGGATAAATATTGATAATAATTACTATTTTTAAGTTTAAGGCACATTACGTTGCGTTCCAATGAGTGCAAAACAAACATGAACAGACACAGAAGTCTTGAACGGATGCACCCAAATATGTATTTAGACAACACAAAGCAAAAAAAAAAAAGTCCTCCACATTTGACCTGTCATTCAATGCCACTGGGCAACAGGAGTAGAGGGAAGGTACAGTGCAAACCCATTACCAGATGTTGAGCAAGGCTTGGTCAGGACTACCTTAGCTGGAGGATTTTTTTCTTATTGTCCATCTTTTGGGTTGAAGGAGGAAACCTGAGCTCCCAGAGGAAACATACAAAGTCTGCACAGAAAAAAAACATGCATCACTTGGGAGTCAAACCTGAGACCTTCTTGTTGTGAGGCGAGAATGCTCCCAACTTTGGCAAACCCTGACATAAGCAGGTTTGTGTAAGTCTAAACCTTGAGATGATGGTTATTTCTGACATTATCAATAATGTAAAATTGATTGCACAAACATATCTGCTTAAAATAGCTGTACTCGATTTTGTTTGTAAGAAAAATTAGTCTAGGCCCAGTACAGCTATATTGTCAAAGCAAATCTATTGGGTAGAAATGAGACTACTGTGTGCTTCTAATTATAAAGCGTTTTATGCTCCGCAAACCAGGAAGTGTGCTACTGTTAGTGATGTAATGTGATGGCAAAACTCTGCTCTGGCTTTTGAAAGTTGTGTTAAGTGCTTATAAACTCATTGTGGTGAATATTTAGTGTGGTGAAATGCGTTTGGAAAGTGAGGAATAAACTGGACCGCTGCAAATCGTTAAAAAAACTAATAAAAACTGTAAAAATCATTTACAGTAGTAGGCTTCTGAATATCATACTGTGATTAGTAATGCTTTGACAATACCTTACCACAACATTTTGATATGGTCACATTCCTAATACTGTATACTGTATAATACTGTCAAAATCTGCTGCAACTACAACAGCAATAGACCAGCAATACTAAGAACACATTATATTATACATAGTAAGTCAGGAGGGTCGAGGCAGCTCTGTGAGGGATGAGGAACATGAAGATCATGTGCTGTGGATAAAAGACAAGACGCTCCGGCTGGGGATTCTGCATGGAGCTCTAAATATAGCCCGTGCCTTGTTGAACATAAAATCCCCCATTAGGACGCCTTATCTCAAGGACGGGACGGGACGAGCTTTTTCCCAATTAGACTACTCTGCTTTTGCCTTGAACTGAACTCCCAGCTGCATCTTTTACACTGGAGAGTGTACACAAAACCTCCAAGCTAGCAGTAATATCTACGATATAGAGTTGTCAAAAAGATCAAAAATCAGACACTAATCGATACTAAAACTAGAATTGAAACTAGATACTTATTTGAGCAGGTATCGATACTAAAAAAGTCATATTCACAGGACAGAAATGAACCTTTCCTGAATAGCTTTATAATGATCTCGAGCTGTATCACAACACGTATATATATAAGACCACATAGACTAATACACACCCATGGGCCACTGTGGAACCTACCTGGACGACAGATTTAAGACCACATGGTAATATAAAAGAAAGTACTACGGTTTAAGGTTGAAATTCATAATATATTGTCTAAAGAAATAGTGTTTTAAATTATCATTGGGGTATCAGAATCGGTATCGAGTATTGAGTTTATTCCTTAGTATCAAGCTTGAGTTTGAAATTTTAGTATCGGGACAACACTACTGCACTATAAGTTGCCAAAGATACATTAGTAACATCTGGAAGGAATAAAGCTAGCTGGGATGATAAAATACTTTGTAGACAAATGTTATCAAACAGGAGTGATAAGCTTACTCGAAAGCCAAGAACTACTTTGCAAAGTGAAAAGGAGCCAGGGGTTTTCTAGTAGCCAGTATAGAAGTGGGTATAGATGCGTGCTTATGTAACTAAGCGTGACAAGTAGGTGCTATATTTGTCAAACAGCTTGACACTACATTGTGTATTTGACCCGCTGGGATCGTTTACATTTGGCTTTGACAAGTGCTGTGACTGTCAGCGTGACAAACAAGGCGGCGAAGCAGGGCCAAGTTAAACACGGGCCTGCAACTACTGTCAATTAGGATTTAAGTTTAAGAGCACACTACACTTGTACCTTCTTGTACCTCCTACCAGTGGTGGAAGGTAAGGAAAGTAGATGTAGTAAAGTACTGCTACGGTAGAATTTTTAGGTATCTGTACTTCACTTAAGTCTGTTTTACAGTGGATACTTTTTACTTTTACTTCACTACGTTTGAGAGCAGGTATCTGTACTTTCTACTTTACGTTTTTGAACTGGACTGAAAAGTAAAAAGTACTTTTACTATTATTTTTACCATGTTCGTGGTAACATCCTGACTAAAGTTTTCAAGCTCAAGTTTAGGGTTTGAGCAAACAAAAATAAATACACATAATTCATAAGAAAAATTAAGAAATTGATTTGCAACTGTTGACCAAAATATGTATCATTTTTAATCAATATCATTACATTTAACACTTTAACAAATCAACAATAATTACTTTTACTTTTTACTCTTTAAGTACATTTTTAAACAGATACTTAAATACGTAGATAAGTAGATTTTTTCATGTGATACTTTTACTTTTGTAACTTTTTACCTCTGTACTTTACTTTTACTTAAGTAACAAAACTAAGTACTTCATCCACTTTTACTTAATAACAAAACTAAGTACTTCATCCACCACTGCCTCCTACAGATTAGAAACTATATTATTCTGTCGATAGCAAGATTATTGTTATTATTAAAATACAATACTGACACTTATGTTGGATAAAGTACAATTAAATGCACAGACCTTCACCGAGGCCTTACTTCCATCTTGCAGTGCTACAATTCTAATGTTGTGTCTTGGATTAAAATCAAGTGAAATTCCGACTTCAAAACTGTAACAACTGTAATTTTTATACAAAAGCGTTGTTCACTGCTTTTTTGTGCATAGACGTAGACTTTGGCCCTTATCTCGCAATGCTACAAAATAGGAATTTAAACCCAGGGCAACTCACTTCTTAATAACATTTCTCAAACCAAAACCAGTGATTATTCATGGTAAGTTATATTGCTAAAAGAACTAGATTGACATGAAGAACATAGGACCAATCCAACATTCAAATATCTATAAATAAGCAAAGTTCCATTTTAAACTAGATTCCTACCCGTTTCTGCAGACAGAGTGGAGTGATGGCAGGCAGGGTGACTCTTCTTGCATGGAAATTCATGCTTCAACTTTTGGTGCGTAAAAAAATGCTTACATAATACCCAAAGATAGATTATCATAGGTCAGATCTTGCAGGTGAAATCAAATAACTTAACAACTAACTAACTTTCAACACTTCTATTAATAGCCATCAGAAAGTTGCTGTAGCGAGATCCTTCACGAGCCAAGTGTGAGAAACTCCCTCTCCACAGTTCTAACTCCTCCTGTGTCCTTGAAAATGTAAAAGCTTTTTCCACTTTTCTCTCCGTTCAGATATGCAGCCCTGACAAACCAGAGCCCGGAGGATGTTCTCAGGGTGAGTCCATATGCATGTATGCAAAACATGTTACACGCTGTTATGATAGCGCAGCATGAGAGACCAGGCTGGGGCTTTCCAGCTCACAGGAGGGCTAGCTGACAGTACAGTGGCCTGATTTAGACGCACTTGTGAAATGCATTTATCCATACAGACTAGGGTTGTCAAAAGTCTTGAAAATCAGATACTAATCGATATTAAAACTAGCATAGAAACTAGATACTCATTTAAGCAGGTGTCGATACTAAAAAAGTCACAGAAATGAACCTTTCCAAAACAGCTGTAGAATAATCTTGAGCTGTATCAGATCAAGTATAAGACACATAGACTAGTACACGCCCATGGACCACTATGGAACATACCTGGACGACTGAGGGATTACACAGATATAAGCCACGTTTTAATATAAAAGAATGTACTATTATTTAATGTTGAAAATCTCATTCTATTGTCCAAAGATCATTCATTATCATTGTGGTTTCATAATCGGTATTGAGTATCAAGTCTATTCCTTAGTATTGATATCAAGTTTGAAATTTGAGTATCGTGACAACACTAATACAGACAATCAATTATGCTTTCATAGGCATGTTACAGGTGGCATACGCCATTTAAACTGTACCGTGGTATAAGTTTGGGGATAAGGAAAAGCAACTTAAAGGGCCTGCCTGATTTGAATGCCATGATACTAAAATTTCAAACTGGATTTTGATACTAAGGAATAGGCTCGATACTCAATACCGATTCAGATACCACGATGATAATAAAAACACTGCTTCTAGATCATTCTAAAGCTATTCAGGAAAGGTTCATTTCTGTCCCATGAATGTGATTTTTTTTAGTATTGATACTTGCTCAAATGAGTATCTAGTTTCGATACTAGTTTTACTGATGATTAGCATCTGATTTTCGACACTTTTGACTACCCTAGACTTTCATTTACTCTAGTCAAGTTAAATACTCTTTACGCCATGCACCGTAGAGTAAAAGCAGCTAAATATGAAAAAAAAATAGACAGGGTCACCTTTTTTCGTCCAATCAGGCACATTGTTACTAAGAATCATGGGAAACCAACTGACACTATCCCAGACACTTGATTCTATGTCATGGTGCATTATCAGTAATGACAAAAAGCTTAAAGTAGGCGGAGATTGGAGAACTACAAGGAAACAACTGCATCACACTATTCCAGACAGTTCCCATTTAACTGGAACTTGTTTAGTGTGTATCCAGCTTAAGGCCCATAGTAACAGAGAAAGACAAATATTCAACAAATAAACAATGGTGACTGAACTCCTTGACAATGACTACTGCGTGTAATGACAAAAATGATTTATCTGATTACACAACGCTTCGCTTTGTAATGTGTTATTCATTCACTCCCCACACTTGGTGGTAAACTATTTTTGCAGCAACCGCAACCCTCTGGTAGAACGCCAACCTGACCACTGCCAATCACTCATTAATAACACGCCCTATTTATATATAAGCAAAATGGGTGAAATGTCTTGCCCAAGGACGCAACAACAGTGAGCACTGGTCAGACCAAGGATCAAACCAGCAAACTTTGAGTTTCACAGCTAAGCCACGCAATGCATAAACATATAATATTTATGGAACACACAGGTGACATTGCGGGATTGTTCATTTCTACTCAGTAAATTGATGAACTTAAATTGAAACTTTACAAAATAGCTACTACCATAAGAGTATATATAGCTGCGTGCTCATTTGTAGCTCCTCCCTTTTTTGGGTTGCCACCACAAACCACGGTAGACAGCCTTCTTACCATAACAGTGCTAAAAGTACTGCTCAGGGACACAACAAGAGCATTTCCTTCTGCTAAAGATGTTCGATTTGCAAAAAATGTATGTCAATATTTTGATTTTGTTCAGTTGGTGGTATACATCTGTCACTCCCTTAGGGCATCGCTAAGTCTGATCAGTAGGAGGCGTTGGTGTTTACATTTGAGCATAGAGTAGCATTCAAGAGAAAATTTGTGAATTACTATATGGAGATTTGATCAAAATAAAATATAGTCACGTTGCCTGGGATCCAGAATACACACGTCTTCAATACTTTACGAAGATATGAGTCTAGTAGCCGGTGAATTTCCGTGTTTTCAAATGAGCGTGATTGACAGGTGGATTAGCCAATCGGGACACGCAGCGTCTGTATTGGAAACAATGAAGGAAAAAAAAACATTGTGGGTTTCTGCAGAATCTGTGAGCAAAGCACTAACTGTTAATCTGAGGTGAGATGAATTTGCTTTGATTTGTAAATTATATGTGATCAATGAGCTCCTTTGTCTCACATGTGTCACTGAAAAAAACGGACCTGATTGCACGATCACGTTTGTCTGGGCTTGAGACGCAAGAGAGGATGTGATTTCAATCTGTATAAAAAACGACAGATATTATTCTGGATTTGCCAGGCAATATAGTCACAGAATGAGGTCACAAAGGCTGAGTGATTTGGGAAAAATATCTAATTGTAATTTTTCTGAAAAGCATTGCGATTACATTAGCAATTTATGGTTTAATAATGGGATTCTGTTCAAAGTTCATATTTTAAACTCGTCCAGAAGAACTGACAAAAAGATTGAAATGTGAAATGACAAACTAATAAAAGAATCACATTTCAGAACATGTTTGTCCAGATCTACACTACAGGGTTAGCAGTTTTTATGCAGAATGAGACAGGATATTTTGTTGTTTGGGGAGGAAATTATGCTACTGCAGCCTTTGCGATTTGCTAATTGCATCCTGTCAAATTGCGGTTAATCTTGCAGCTCTACTTTGAAGTGAGGAGTGGTCTCTTCTGTCACTCGAACTATCCTTTCCGTCACCTATGAGAACACGCAGCACCCTCCCACAGCCTCTCTCTTTATCTGAAACACAGCTCGGTGATTTGTGAGACAGAGACAAGCAGACGCTAACACTTATCGCCGCGCAGCTAAAATCAAGTGGAATTAATGGAGCCACCATGATAACGCAGTCTCCAGCGCTCCCATAACAAAGACACTAGCAGACATATTGTCCTTGACCGTGGTTTGTCCAATTGAGACCCCCTTTACAGGCGTGCCAAAAGTAACAAGCCAAAGTAGCTACTAGGGGATTTAACAGTGCATGGACGTCTTTATGATGTATATGCAATGGTAATTATGTTACAGTCTTATCTGTGCAGTGAATGGAGCGTTTCTGTGTAGTTAAAGGACAGGCCAAAGTTTTGTGGACAGAAGTCTGAATAGGAAAATTTTACAACTTAAAGAACACATATTATGGAAAGGTTTTTGAACGTTTAACCACGTTAAAACTCTTGTGGCCTTATTGAAAACATACCTGGAGTTGTATTTTTGGTAGATTAAGGCCTAAGGCTTAAGGCTTGTTTCACTAATACATTAACCCAAAGTCATCTTCTCTGAGCACTCAAAAATGCTACGTTTGCATTTTGCCCGTTTAGTTGTGTCACAGATAAAACTCTGGATTTCCCCTACGCCGTTTCTGGTCACAACTAAGTAAGGCATCATGTGACCTAAGGACTTCACGTGTTTATTTTCCCATAGTTCATTCCTGTTGCTGACAGCACAAGGAGTGAAGTATATTTTCCAAATGAAGACATTATTTTTACATTAGAAAATGTGAAATACTTATCCCAAAAGCATATTTTATCAAACACAAATGTGGCTTTAATAATGTGTTCTTCAATGAAAGATGATAAAGATTACAGTTAAATCTTGTGTGAACTTTGAACATTACACTGGGTTTGAAATAATAGCATTTGACTTTAATATTAAATGGCAAACTGCCTTCACTAAGCAGCTAATCAACTATAATGCTAGCACCCATTGTTTTCCACTTGCTTCACAGTGTGCCATTTGATCTGATCTTGCGCCCTCCGCAGTGAGGTAATTCGACTTACTATAATACAATATAATTTTCTTCATTCACATTTGTTTTATTAATCCTGTTTACGAGGCAGGTTCTCCACTGAGTGTTCAGAAATCATTCAGTTGTGAATTTCCCCAGATTGTTACATAATAGATTTAAACCTGGAAGTGTCCTGCGTCCATAAACCATCACCGGACTCACTGTCGCCCCTGTTGCTAAATGACTGCTAAAAGACTATTTTTATGGCTCTGTTTGCTGTCTACAGAGGGAGCTCCAACGCAAATCTACTCAGACCTAAAGTGGGTTTTCCAAACATTATCACTGTAAGTTCTGAAACATAAAATACAAATGTTGAGGCCAAAACAATGTATGATATGTCCACTTTAATGCAATACTAATAATACTGATAGTCTAAAACAACTTGGTTAGTCTAAATATTTCTGCAAGTTGTGATTTAAAACCAGTCATGGCTTTGTGTGTGTAACATTTAGTCCAGTGGGCAAGAATAACAGGGCACGATGCAGTCATCCTTTATAAATTATTCACGTCTGTCAATGGTGACCACATGGAGACTAGAACTCTGCACCGTGTACTCTGGAGGCTCACATACACAGATGTAATAGCATCAGTTATGAGTCATTTGACTGGAATAAATATGGCCTCAATGTGATTTTAGTTCTGGTAATGCGCACTGCTCACCAAGGAGACTGGACACACCCTACTCTATGTCCTTCATCAATAAAAATAAAGCAATATTAGTTTAAAACAAATTAATATATATTAAAAAGAATACACACACACACACACATATATAT
>JACM01068242.1:0-14272 GCA_000787095.1 Periophthalmodon schlosseri
CAAGGGATTCTAGAGAGAAATGTGCTGCCTAGTGTCAGAAAGCTTGGTCTCAGTTGCAGGTCATGGGTCTATTTTATTAAATAATTCTGTTGAAGCATGGTTGAAAAGCAATGTCTGACTTTCATTGGTTAAATTACATAGAATTTTTATTTATTTATTATTATTTATTACTTTTGTTAGATTCACGTTATTTCTGTGACCATTGTGAGTTTTTCTTTCATGAACCGAAGGGTACCAACAATTTTGTTAAGCCTGAATCCTTCTCAATAATTTGTTCATGCATAATTTTAAAGTGTAAACCTGAATTATCTTTGTAAGGTGTGTGTCAGTGTAGTCCAAAACTCACGTTGGATGTACAAAGGAAGAGGCTGGCTGATGCGGGCGCTTACTCCATTTGACACGTTGCAACTGAAGGGGCCCTGGTCATATCTGCTCGCGTTTACAATAGTGAGAGTGGCACCTCCATCCGTCAGGTGCACTCTGTCACTGGCTGTAACTTCAGTACTGCCATTTAACCAGAGGAAAGACAGAGAGGAGCCAGAGGCAGAGCAGGAGAGACTCACTGAACTGCTATACTCCATCAATACTGAGATATTTGATGTCACCTCTACAGTGTTTACTGGCTCTGTAGAGAAAAATAACGCATGGATGTATTTTTATGATGCATTTTTATGGACTTTTTAGAGCAACTAAATCTTACCTTGTACCAAAATAGCTTCAGTGATAGATTTTGCATATCTGAGAGTTTTGTTGTTATAGGCCTGGCAGCTGTAGTTACCACTAAAATCCATATTTACGTTCAGTAGGTGGAGTTCTGGTTTTATATAAGACAGTGGGCTCCCATTGAAAAACCACTGCAACTGTACTGCTGGTTTGGAGTCAGCCGAGCAAATAAATGAGACGTTTGCACCTTTTTGATGATACACTTGAGGTGGAAATTGCTTCAGTTTGACATTTTCTGGCCCATCTGTAGAAATAATGCATAGAATGAGGTTGGGTTCACTAATTCAAACATACAAAAATGGCATAGAAAATTAGCTAATCATGTATGTCATTTAAAAGGTATGTACGGCATTGGATCACACATGTAACAAAATACTACAAAATGAAACAGCCAGACGCGCAATAAAAAGCAAATTAGCGTCAACCACTCATGCCGTGATGGTTGTAATAATCATGAATCACGGAGCACATTTTTATGCAAATGGTGTCAAACAACAGCAGACGGTCGGTGTGGCGAGGTAACTCACAGCTGACGGAGAGGAGAAGGGCATCGCTGGTGCCATTACTGAAATGATTAAACGCATGACACAGGTACGGGCCCTGGTCATAGCGGGTCGTGTTAATTATAGTGAGAGTTGAGCCTTCGTCGGTGAGGAAGACTCTGTCACTGGCTTTGAGCTCAGAACTGCCGTTAAACCATCGGAATGAAGGGAAGGATCCAGAACAGGAGCAGGAGAGAGTCACCGAACTGTTGAACTCTACCAGGTCCGTGCTGCTGGGGGTTATCACCACGTTGGCAATGTCAGCTTTAGAAGAAGGCAAAATGTTCAAGTTAATAAGTCTTTTAACAGGTAATGCTGTAAAATTGTTCTGAAGTACCATAGCCAAAATTGTGTTAGGAATTGGATTATAAGTCATCTTGATACAGTGTTTTCCATTAACAGAGGAGATTATGCTGCCTCCCATAGGCTAAAACTCCAAAAACAAAATGGACTATACATTGACGTCACAACTTTGTATCGCCATAAACCTTTAAAAGTAAATATACTGGGAAAAAATACTGTTCAAAGAATAATTGTAGGTAATAAGCATAAGTAAGTATACTCAACAATTTATAAGTAAAATTATTCTAATGAAAATGATTTGTGCCAACGTAGCCTCCTCGCAATGTTGATATTATCTAAATGTTAACTTGTTTCTTTCAGCTTTTTTTTTCTTTTGAGATTGTAATCACTAATCTAGGAATCACGGAGGACAGTATATTGAATTGTCCGAAACTAGTTTTATGCCAGATGCTTGTTCTAATACAGATGTGGGACTGCTGAGCGAGAATGGAAAGGCTACAGCTCCTTGCAGTGTGCCCTATTACACAATGTGGAATAGGTACATATACTTTACAACATACATAAAACTATTCATAAACTGGAGGTAACTGAGCTCTGGAGTCTATTATGTGTTTCACTGTTTCGATTAAATATGTTTTTTTTTTGGATAATAAAACTGCTTAGAAAGTAAGTCCACCTTAAACTTACATTTCACCACAGTTATGGAGGCAAATTGAGATGTTTCATTCTTCATTGTTCTGTTGTTGTAGGCCTGACAGCTGTAGATTCCGCTCTGGCTGATCTGGAGGTTCACCAGCCTGAGCTCTGCACCGGTGTGTGGCAGCAACCCTCCATTCACAAACCACTGAATGAAGGCGGGAGGCCCAGACGCTGTCAGGCACAACAGGCTAACATCTGCTCCCTCATCATAGTATTCTTGTAATGGAGAGATGGTAAGGTTAATCTTCTCTGGGCCAACTACAATGGAAAAAAAGTCACATGAGTTTCCAAGCGATGATGCAAAGTAATTGACAAGTGTATACAGTGACTTACAGATGATAGTAAGGCTTATGGGATCACTGGATTGGCTACTGACAGGGTTGAATGCATGACATGTGAAGGGTCCCTGGTCAAAGCGGCTCACGGTGATAAGAGTGAGAGTGGAGTTTCCATTTGTAAGCTGGACTCTGTTACTGGTTGCGACCTCAAAGCTGCCATTGAACCACATAAAAGACAGAGAGGACCCAGAGGCAGAACAGGACATTTGTATAGTTGAACTGTTGAATTCCCACATTTCTGTCGCATTAGAGATCAGGAGGGTGTTTGATACTGGCTCTGTGGGAGAAAAAAATTAAGTGGGTGGTCGATAAAAAACTAAAACCACCAAAAACTTTTTTTTTTTTTTTTTTTAGAAAGTCTTTTTTAGAACCAGTATTAGAGGCATTTAATGAAATAATGACTAGTGCTAAAAGTGCTAATATTTTATTTTGGTCACAAATTAAGTCCCTTTTCAATTAATCATAGTGTGAAGTCGTATTTTTATTTTTTGTTTTAATTGAAACATTGAACATTTCAAGATGATTGGATTATTTGGAATTCCAGACTACAAGCACTAAAGCTGCAAAAAAGTGAGTGAAACCAAAAGTGGACTTACAAGTGTGTGTTGACTTTTAGTGTGGTATTTGTTGAGAATATTTTGAATATGATAGTCCTAACTTACCCAGTACACTGATGGGTAAAACAGTAGAAGTTGTATATCTCAGAGTTTCTCTGTTGAAAGCCTGACAGCTGTAGCTCCCACTGTCACTCATCTGGATGTTTTGGAGAGTATACTGTGGTCCAGTGTACAATTGCAAGTCGCCATTCAGAAACCAGTTTATTTCAGCAGAAGGTTTGGAGTCAGCGATACAATTCAAAACTAAGTCTGAACCTTTGGCAATGTATTCTTGGGATGGAAATGTTGTGAAGTTAAGGTTTTCTGGTCCATCTTAAAGAAAAAGCAGAACAAAAATATCTTAATTTGATTATTTGGATGAGATTACTTTCAGATGAAATACTTACAGCTGACTGAAAGATGTACTGGATCGCTAGAGCCATTACTGATTGCATTGGTCACCTGGCATCTGAATGGTCCCTGGTCATAGCGCCACACAGTGACTATAGTGAGAGTTGCGCCTCCATCAGTGAGGTGCACTCTGTCACTGACTGTTACTACAGTACTGCCATTTAACCAGAGGAAAGACAGAGACGAACCAGAGGCAGAGCAGGAGAGAGTCACAGAACTGTTGAACTCCACTAAGTCTGAGCTGCTTAAGTCAACGACCACATTGGAGATGGGGACTGTAGGAAAAAAAATAACATATAAAGGTGATGGTCAGTATTTTTCATTGTGACTGCAAAGTAACAAGAAACGAGTTACTATACTATACTGTAAACTAACTGCTTTAAGTATTTTTACTATGTATTTATTATTATTATGCAGTATAGTAACTAATCATATAATTACTAGATTTGACTGAAACCCCTCCCCCCCAAAAAACGCTTTGATATAGAGGTGGGCGATACTGAAAAAAAAAAAATCTCAATATTTGGAGCATCCCAATAACAATATTCAAATTATATTACATCAGTCGAACAGAAATGTATTAACATAGGTCTTTAAGTGTCAGTATATATCAGATAGGTTAATATGTGGTTATCCTGTAGTCATTTTGATAGAAACATACATTTACTCACCATGCACTTGCAGCTTGCATCGTCCCATCTGTTGTGCTGCTCCTTGTGGGATGATGGTGACCGAATACTCTCCGTTGTCTCTGATAGTGAGGTCCGTGAGCTCCAGAGATCCAGTGGCTTTGAACAGAGTGATCCTGTCTGCATATGCTGCATTTGTCACGTTTGTACTGCTGGACACTATTATGTTATTGTTAATGCCAGATGTATTTGCAAAATTCCATGTAATAATCGGGAATGGTGATTTTGATGGAGCCAGCGTAGTTGTAAAAGTAACTTTCCCTCCCGCAGTAGCTGTCAAATAATCTGGAAGCACCCCTGTCCCATGGTTTAGACCTGTGCAGATATTTTTACAGAATATAGTTGAACTGATATTAAGAATGCTAAAGTCTTGCAAGTAAAACTACAACAATATTAGAAAAAAAATAAAATCTCACCAAAAGCTCCCAGGAAAATAAGAACTATGACAGACGTCTCCATATCTGCTGCAGGCTGCGCATGAGATTGAGTTTCAGATTGAGATACAGGTGTTGTAAATGTGTGCTATAGGGAGGAGGGGACGATAATGCCTTCACTTATAATAAATACACACTGCACAAACAAGATATAAAAAATGCCATATTCATGAACATCTCCAAATTGTAGTGCATTTATATTATATTTATATTATTAAGCATTACTCGGCCCTATGGTACATTTGTTAATATCTAAAACATATTTACAGTAAATTTGCCGCTAATGTTAAAGGTTTCAATTTTATGGTGTTATGAACAATCATCCATCCTTTAACTTTAGTGCACAGTGGCCAAACATATGATCTACTCAGTAAAATTGGCCACATGAGTTGTGCCATTATGACAGTTAACATTGTTAACATTATTAGTTGTAGACTTAAAAATACATTTACACACATCTTAAATATAAACGGCTATAGATTTTTTTTTTTAAGAAAAAGGCCTTTTTATTATGCCCCATAAATGATTGGTCACAACTGTAAAACCAGTTTAATTAAAGAGTAATGTACATTATAATGAAAAAGACATATTAGGATGAATATACTTTTATACGAATATATAAATAGATAGATACTAAACGGTGTATGTGCATGATTCATTTTTTACTGCATGTTTAGGCTGTCTCTGGTGTAGATTTCACAAGTTTTTTTTAAGGCATCGCCCTTAATAAACTCAATAAAACGTATTTATGATGTGACCTGCTGTGAATGTCTTAGACTTGTGTTTTGATAAGATATCAAGGTTGAATTGATGGTTGTCTAAACTATGCCTGACTTCATGTTGATTACCCCTGCCTGGCTTTATGTGAGACTGAGCTGATTGTGCTGGAGCTCACTGCTGAGGCAGTGCATGAGCACACCCTTGTGGAAAAAGCACACTTATACAATCCAATTATAGTAGAAGTTTATTGTGGAAACTTGTTGATAAGATATGGGCTATATTTAATCACTGTTGCACATCATAATTTAACCTTTTATGGTGTTACATAACATCTGGGGTATTTAGTTGATATAACATACTTTGTATTTTTGCAGATTAAACCAATGCATAGTTGAATATTGCCCCGGGCTCAATTTTCTACTTTAATCCATTATAAATCTCACGGAGGTCAGTGCAATGGAAAGCATCACGGACACAGAGGCAGTGACTGAAGCTGAAGAGTCTAGATCAGAAGAGAAATACATTATTCTCTCTTGTCCAAACTCAGATATAAAGCAAAGAGTAAGAGAGCTATGTACCGCGAAGAACATGCTCTGCAGAAGCCGACTGTCCCGTGACAGAGTTGGTAGCTGTGCAGGTGTACGTGCCCAGGTGATGCTCCTCCATCTCCTCAATGTAGAAAACTTCTCCTTTAATTGATACATGTTTGAATGTCCAGACGAAGGAGGCTGGGGGCAGGGAGTCTGCAGAGCAGGTCAGGGTCACCCTGTCCTCCAGCTCTGCACCATTGGGTTTCTGAATGATCTGCGGAGGGTCTGGTCCATCTGGAACACATCATAAATTTAAATTGTTTAAAAAAAAAAAGTTTCCATCCTACACATGCTTCTTCAGTGAGTCATGCAACTTAAACTACATTTTTGACATATGACAGGCCTGGTTAAATGTCTTACTTACAATAAACAGTAAGTTTGCATGCAGCCATAGCAGAACTGACTTCATTACTAGCATTACACTGAAACTGCCCAGTGTCCCCTCTGTCCATGGCGCTGATGGTCAACATTCTGTTCCCTTCAGAAAAGCTGAACTTGTCCCCCGGGAGCAGTGGCTGTCCGTCCTTCAGCCACGCTCGGTCCTCCACGCTTCCCTCGGCCTCACAGGTCAGGTTGAGAGAGGACAGGCCCTCAACCACGTTTACTGTGGGGCAGTCAATGGAGGGGTTTGACACTTTACCTGCACAGAAAATAACAGGCTTCTATTGATTGATTGATTGATTGATCGTTTTGTATTGCAAGCAGGTGAGAAGCTCTGAGTAGTTGGTAGTAATTGTGGTAATTGAAAGATAAAATACAGTCACTATTAGGTTATAAATGCATCCTTACTTTACTGTGTCCCTCAGTGTATCACTTAATTTGCACAGCTTGCTATTTCTTGAAGTTCTTACCCCAATTATCCCACTACTACTACTGCCACCAACACCTTAACTGTGGTAGGTATAATGCATAAATAAAAATACTACTACTACTACTACAAAAGTCTGTCATTATGTTAATACTTACTGAGCACCTTTAGCTCGGCTGTCCCATGGTACTGCAACCCCATTTGAGTGATGATGATTAATTCATATTTGCCGCTGTCTTTTTCTGTCAGGTTTCCCAGCACCAGAGAGCCAGTGGTTTTGTCCAGACTTATCCTGTTCTCGTACCCACTCCCTACCACATCTACATCCGTGGAGGTGATTATGTTTGCGATGCTGTTGAAACTCCAAGTCACAGCCAAAAACGGTGTCCCTGTAGGTTGCACTGATGTAGTGAAAGTTACTGTCTCTCTCGTGGGCACGCGGAGCAAGTCAAAAGTGATGACACCAGCTCCGTGGCAAGTACCTGTTGGAGTAAAATGCATATTCTCATATTCCCATATTCTTTCACTAAATTATCAACTTAAATTCATTTTTACCTGAGAACAAAAGCACAAATAAAGATGAGACAAGTATGCTTCTCATGGTGGCAAGTCCTGTCCACCAATGGAAACTACACTACACTAACTACACTGAGCTTATCATCTATAAAAGAAGCATGACATTCTATGAGACCTGATATGATTAATTATTAACAGTTATTACCCCTGCTGTCCGGCTGTTCTGATACTAAATATTGAAAACAATGCTTTTGTTTATCTTAGCAAAACTAAAGCTTAACTCATAAATACAACAAAATCAAACATACATGTATTTGATAAGATGCAGGGCTATGGAAAACATGTTACTATTAAGTATATGATAAACTTAACGAGTGTATAATAGTGGTACTAATCTTTTACTTAAACTAGATCATGTAACCATTCTGGTGGAGGAGGCCAAGTTACAGGTAAGATCTGTGGGGAAGCAGCCTTGCTCACAGTCAAAATGTATGGTTTTTTTTTAAAGTATTTTTGAGCATTAAAAACACCTGTAATTGAATAAATGCAAGAAGGAAAAGTTTAATGTCATACTGCGGAACATCCTAGGCAAAGCGGTAACATCTAAATGGAGACAAGCAGGTGGTGGACCCCCATACAGAAAAGTGACAAGGCATCTTTAACATTATATGATACATTTAAAATAGTGTTGATACTAAATAAAATAGATTACGTCTGAATCAGGATTAGATTTTTTACATATTATGCTAAAGCTAAAGAAGCCCGCAAAGTAGTTATTTTGCCTCATGCACAGCACAACCATAGCATATCACCTTAAACCCCCAGAGCTTTTATAAACAGTCACACAGATATTGACAGTTGACAAAATGATTATGGTCAAATAAAAAAAAAATATATATATATATAAATGGTTACATGTCACTAAATAAAATTAAAAAAGCAGGAGATGAACAAGCAAAAGTAAACAGGAGTAATATAAATAGTGCTTAAATACGGTTGAGGTTCTAATGTTGAACAGTAATACTAATATGTGTCATATAGTAATATGTGGTTAATACACTAAAACACAACTGGAACAATAAAACAGTTGCAAGCTTTTTTCTATATATCAGGTTGAACACTGTATAAGCTTTTTATCTTGTCTGATGGTTGATTTCTGATGTTTTTCTTATTTCCTGAAAAGAGTTACACAAGAAGACTATCACAAGATTCAGGACCCATTTTGAGGTAAGCCGATTTCACGTGTTTTCTTACCTCTGATAATACACAGGACAGCTCAAACCAACAGAAATTCCTATGATCACCATACATGCTAATACGATTCCAGCAATGGCACCATCAGAAAGGCATGGATCTGCTCATAAACAATAAACACATTATAACGTATTGTGTTGCCTTAAGTGGAAATCGCTTCACACCAGTTGATTTTTACCTCTTACAGACAAGGTGTGTTCCACAGACAGTGATTTGCCTGTGACTGCGTTTGATGCCTCACACATATATTTACCGCTGTCAGACTTAACAATGCTGCTTTTAACAAGCAGCTCTGAGTTATTGACTTGTTGTTCACCACTGAACATCCAGGAGTAAGCGGCTGCTGGCACAGACTCTGCAGAGCACAAGATGACAAGGGACTGCCCTTCTTCAAGTCTGTTTGGACACGTAATGGTAACGTCATAGGGCCCATCTGAAAATACAGTTAAATAAAATTGGATTGAAGAATTTTTATGTATGCTTTGTAAATTATAATTATTATGTTTTTGCATTAACAGTCAAGCAAACAAGGGTTAACAAAAAGCTAACATGAGCAGTGAATTGTCATTGTTTATATAATGTTGACTAATAAATGAATGTTATGTGTAGCTGGTATTACATTGCTTTACATGCTAAAATGAACTTTTTCAAAGTTTTTAGTCTTGGCTCTCCTCAGAAATATATCCGATACATTTACATATTTTTAGCATACATATTTTTAGTCCTTTGACATTTTTGTTTGTCTTAAATTTATAACTACAGTATAGTCTTCTTCTCATAGCAAGAAGACCACTGATTTGATGTCCTGGTTCTGATCTGATCGTTTGGGGATACTCTGACGCCTTTTCATCATTGAAAACATAGTAAGTCAATGAACCTTCACATTTCTTTACTGAATGAACATGAGAGTGGTTAGTGTGTTGGTTCCGTTTTGGTTGTTATCCTTTAACCAGGCTCCAGCTCCTATAATCTCAAGTGGAAAAAGATAAATGAGTACCATGATCAATATTTCACAACGGTTAACTCACAGATTATAGGCAGGTAGACTTCTTCACTTGTGCGGTTACTAACTGCGTTGGTCACCTGGCATTTGAATGGTCCCTGGTCATAGCGCCACACTGTGACTATAGTGAGAGTTGCGCCTCCATCCGTCAGGTGCACTCTGTCACTGGCTGTAACTACAGTACTGCCATTTAACCAGAGGAAAGACAGAGACGAACCAGAGGCAGAGCAGGAGAGAGTCACAGAACTGTTGAACTCCACTAAGTCTGTGTTGTTGATGCGTACTGTCACATTGGACACTGGATCTGTAAGGAGGAAACCAAAACAGTCATGTATTTTTATTGTTATTGTACATATGTTATTGATTGGTTTAATGTAGAGCTATGCAACTGCTATGCAAATTGTTAATAGAGATTGAGATTCAGTCATTTCTAATTGCCAGTGATCAGCTTGGATACTTTTTGTCCATAGTCAATACTCATTTGGGCTGTAGCTCATGCTTTGGAGGAAGACATTTAAGTAATAGTGCTGACATATTTTTTGTTTTAGTAAGCCAAAACAAAATTGAATCAAAAAATTGCAATCAAGGGAATAAAAAACGTGATTACATTTTTGTCATGTTGTCCAACCCCAATTTAGAGCTCTATTCATGTGGCCGAAGCTAAACTGTACTGTATTTAGTAATTTAGCGCACAAATTTGGAGTGTCATTCCATTAGGTTAAGGTTATAGTTAAACTACTTGTCCCTATAAGAAAATGTGTCCTCTGCATTTCACCCATCCTTCAGTGCAGCTGGGGCAACCTGTCAAGAGCAGTGAGCAACAGCAGTGCTATGCCCGGTGGGTGGGTTTAATCAGGACTATGTAGCAGGAGGATTATGCAGGTTTAGGTTAGTCAAAGTTAAATTATTTTTAATTGCTGCTGAATCATGCACATGTCCTTATACATGTTAACCATAACATTCAATTTATTGGTGGGCAATATTGACAGAAACTAATATCTTGATTTTTAAAAATATTTTTAGATCCCAATATTGATAGTCAAACAATATTACATCTGGCCAACAGAAATGTGTCCAAGCATGTCTTTAAATGTATTAGTTGAAGTTTGAGTATAAGACAAATGCAAAATTACTGTAAAATTACCCAGAAAAGTGCAATGCTTTATACCTACCGTTGTTAACATAAATATTACAGTTCAAAACATCATTGAGAATACTATCCATATTTTGAATCTGCCCACCTCTAAGAATTGGACGTATGTCTTTGGTTGTGACTATCTATGTGTATCACCTAAATTACAAACCTACAGCTTTTGAAACTACTTCAAAGCACAGTTTTTTATACAGTATCCACTTGCCTTGCACAGTGAGGGTTGTTGTGCCGACCATTTGAGGCCCTGCTGTTGGTATTACTGTAACTCTGTAAGTCCCGGCATCTTTCTGGACCACATTCCTGAGCTCCAGAGATCCAGTAGAGATGAACAGAGTGATCCTGCCTTCATACTCTGGAGCAGTGAAGTTACCAGTATTGGAGGTGATAATATTTTTGGTGCCAATTTGCCATGTTATAGAAATAAATGGAGTTGGTGTTGGAGCCAGTGATGTGGTGAACATGGCAGTGCCGCCCACAGCTGCATTCACAGAGTCAAGTAACAGACCAGCTCCTGAGGCTAAACCTGGAAACAATATAATACAGTTTAAATGGTGTCGGGTATATCATTGCTACCATAACTGAAATAGCTACTACATTAAAACTTGACTTAGTTTGTATAAAATATGTCATGAAATATGAAAATAGATTTCTTACCTAAAACACCTCCAAGGATTATGACTTGTATAGTTCCCATTGTCTGTTGTGTGTCTTCTTGGTTTGGTTGAAGAGAGGATTTTGTGAGGAACAGAAAACACAAGGGGAGTACTGTGAGGGGTTTTACAAGTAACCCTCCTCTGTGTAATCTTGGCCCCTGTGTACCTTAGTTAATTATTGTTAGTGAGGACTGTGGAAATGACCAGATAAAACAAATAATAATCTTCCCCTTGTAACTGTGAACAAACCATTAGCCCTAATGTGTTTTATTGATAAAACAATTAATATGATTTACTACACAATGAATGACAATACATTTCTTGGGCAAGACTCTCTTCCTGGTGTATGAACGTGTTTGTGGATGTGAGTAGCCTGATTTCAAGTCCAGTAGCCCAGTTCAAAGTCAGGCTGCATGTGTCCCCCAGGCCAGATAGCAGGCAGTTAAGTCTGAACATACCTGTTACAACCACTGAATATGAGGCTTCGAGTTTCTCCAGAAATAATATTAATGGATGGCTGACTGTCCGGCATTGTCAGACTCTGATGTTTTAAAGATAGCATTCAGTTCTGGTCGTATAACTGTTTTCATTGGGATATAGAGACAAACCATTCGTCATCCATTCTCTGTTGGAGATAGAGCCAGAACCATAACAGGTTAAGTAGACTGTTTGCCCTCAGTTGTGAAATGTGTGGATGGTCTAGTTTGCCAAAGCATATCTTCTCTTAACTAAAAAGCACATAATTAACACATTTCTCTATCAGGTATCTCCAGTAAGCAATGGGCATACCCTATATTCTCCTAAATATCATACAGCCAGTTGTATCTCATACTACTTATACTGCTGTGTCTCTTCTTACAAGATGGTATGAGATTAGGAGCCTTATTTATACCCATCACTCATGCATACAAATATCGATTGTGGGTTTTTTGCCAGAACTTACTTCAATTTGTAGAGCAGTGCATGCTGGGAGCTACAGTGTGAATAGTGGATAAACAAGATGGCTGAAGTTGCTGTTTTATACCATTCAAAGTGGCCTTGTATTTATACCCATCTCACTGTTCATACGGTTTAGTTATTTATTGTTTGTAGTAAAATGAAATGAAAAATTATGATTCATCAATGGAACTTTAATAGACCATTACTGTATGTATTATTTTTATGTTGGCTCTTCCATAGGTCCATAGGTTTTAAGCTATGTAGAATTATTAGGTTTTTTTTAATCCACTGTTCTTCATTAAACATGGATAAAAGCTCATTAGCTCAGACACAAAGACACACTCACAACACCAGTCCAACAGATCAAGCGTCCCGTACAAAAGCACCTCATTTAGCACCTTATTTAGGCAGAAAAACCACAGACGACTTCTTGAGAAGAAATCTATGGGTTTCACCTCCCAATAGTACGTCCTCCTTCATCATGTGGCCTTTAAAGTTCTAAACATATTGTCCTCAAAGACAGGTCAGTCATCTGTAGAGTTTTTTTCCACAACAGTAACTTCATAACATAACAATTAGTTATTAAGACTAATCAAAAGTAACTACAAAGACATTGGTGTATTTTATTGTTAAGTTAGTACATGCATATATGAACATTAATATCTATTATAGGGAAGTTAAAAAATGCTGGAGTATTTTAATTACCTTAGCAGAAATGCTTTGTGTGATGCACTGTTTGGATTTTTTTGTTTTTTATTTTATCACAAATGTCTGTCATAAACATTTAAATCATTCTCATACACATTTTCTTCATCAGTGTTAACTTTGTGTGTAGTTGAAGTATTCTCGTAGATATGCTTCCCCTTCAGACCTGTATGTGGAGGTGTAATAACACATAGTTCAAGTTTTTGAGAATATTAGATAAGCTAAAAGAACTGTTTAAAAGAACTGTTACTTACTGTTTTTGCTCAATTTTCTGTCTTTTCTAAAATGAAAATTCAAAATAGCATTAGTTCACATTATATGCATGGAGTAAATATGACCCTAAAGACATTGTGCTTATAACTTACTGGTGTTTATACACATGAAACCCTCCTGCTGCAGCTCCAGCAACGGCCACTAATAATGCAACAGTTATCCCAGCGATGGCTCCAGGTGAGAAACCCTCCTGAGCTGCTTAGGAAAGTCAATGAGATGCAGTTAACCATTACCACTTGTAGTGACTTTAGCAGTGAAAACAGCACCATCTCGTGGCCTCTCAGTGTTACTGCACATTGTGTAGATTCTGACTAGTGAATGTTGAATTATTCTGACCAGCACAGCCATGTGAACAGCCAAACAGGAAAACACCACAAATCCAGTGATGGTTTGTGTTCATATGATTTAAAGAGTTAAGTTTTGCTCATAGTTGTAATTTGATTGATCTGTGTATGTTTGAGTAATCCTGTATTGTCCTGGAATTGAGGCTCAGAAAATGTCAGTTTTCACCTAACCCCTATTTCTGTGCACTGCTCTGTATTTACCTGTGACTATTCCAAAAGATTCAGACTGTGTTATACATATAGGGTGCAGAAATGTCACATAGTCATTTTCAAACAAGAAAAACACAAAAATGAAAATGTGCTGCTTGCTATGGTCAAATGCTACTGTGAGGAGGCAGGGTCTTGAGATTCTGCAGTTTTGAACAAGAAGTCAAGGAATCTTGACTTCAGCATCTTTATTATGCTGTTTTATAGCAAATACAAAATGTAAATGATTGTTACTGTATTTTAATGTATGTTATAGTTTAATACTAAATATGTTATAGTTTAATACTAAATAAATATCTAATAATGTCTGTGGTACTTCTGTAGTACACCTGTTTGACCAGCATGAAAGTTGTGAATAAATCCAGTTTTACC
>KN473815.1:0-22577 GCA_000787095.1 Periophthalmodon schlosseri
TAACCATAAACCAGGTCAAACATCTGCGTCCGACAGTTACACGGCAAACTCCACCACAGAGTCCTGACCTGTCTCCAGCTCAGTTTAAACTACAGGGATTCTAGGACTTTGCAATGTCTATGTCATCTTGTTGAATTTGTAATGATTTTTGAGCCATGTGAGTTTCAACCAGCACATTTTATACTTTTGGACAATAGAACCAGAACATCTACACTCTCTTTTCCTTTAAGTACATTTGAGAGCCTTAATACAGTTACTTAAGCATAAATTAGTCAGTGTGAACCTCATCAAACTTTCATAGTTTTTGCTTCTTCACAAAAGCGGTGGACAGTGCGCTCTGTTCTTCTGTCCTATGTGAAAGATACAGAAGCACTTAGTGTTCCTGTCCTCGCTGGAAAAGACCTGGTTCTCCTGCAGCCCAAGGTCATGTGGTTAAAGCCCCACTGCGGGACATCTCAGCCCATAAATTGACTATTTAAGCTAGTCATTTCAACCATGGTGTTATTATTGTTCAAAAATACCTTGAAAAACATTCCTCCTCACTGTAAGCGAGCTTGCCTTTTCACAGACCTGATTTGTAACTTGGCCTGGAGGTTGCCACTTTGTCTCCATGTCCACCACCAAAAATGTTACACAGTGAGGCTTTAAACTTTTGTTGTATTCATTTTAACAAACATGAATTTTAATATTGGTTGCCCTGAGTTTATGGGGCTCTCCAGTTTCATTATCAAACAAAAACTTACATACATATGTTTTATATTGATACTTTGCAGCTGATGTCATCAATATTCCCTGAGGGTGTGATGCTAACTGTGGGCACTGCTCTGTCTGAAGCTTACTAAAGATAGACTTTAATTTGAGCTTTGTTTTAAAGCAATCTGACCAGAAAGAGGGGACTGAGCGCAGAGTGGAGTTTTGTCGAAGTGGTAAAGCTAACAACAGCTAGCATGCTAACCGCACACTTTGTGATTTGTGAGAGCTGCTAATACAATATGTCTGTACTGGAGCAAGACAAATTTTGCTTAAATGCATTAAAGTCTCTTCTGTTAATTACAGCGTTACCCCAACATACAAGCTAACTAGGCTAAACGTCAAATCATTACCATTAACTTTTTCTAAGATCTAGAGAGGGTTCCTGGTGCTGAATCCCCCACTGCTCCTGACAAGAAGCCATATTTTCTCTCAACTATGGGCCAAATGCAGAGGACAGATTTTACTACACAATTTAAAAGCAATGCATCGTCCTCTTTCCCCCCCAAAAAGTAGAATGTGACTCTGTTTTGGTACTTTTATCTGTATAAGTATCTCTGAGTGAGCCACATGAGAAGAAGCGGAGAGAATGGTTTAGGTCCACATTCGAAACTGACCTTAAACTATCGCCAGAATGAGTCAGCACTTATGTTTACTCGAGTAACTTCATAAAATTGTACTTCTCTGTGTAGTTTTCAGACATCATACTTTTACTCCTACTAAAGTAATATTTTGTTCAGTGTAACAGTACTCTTACTTGAGTAAAAGTTGTTGTTCCTCTTCCCACTGTAAGTTATGGAAGACAATCCTTCCTTGAACAGGAATGGGGGCCTTAGACATCATCTGTCCCACATTTATAACTCCATCCTCAGACCCAAAGTAAACAAAGGAAACAAAGGGAACAATAGAGCTAGCCAGGATGCTAATAGGTGTGGAAGCGCCCATTAAGAGCTGAATGAATATGCTAAGTATGACTCAGGTACAGCGCACACTTAGTGTAGCTCAATAGACCTAGACTACAAACAAAAACTGTAAACAATAGCTGTTTACAGTGTAGTTAGCTCCTCCCTTCAGACAGATATAAGGCAGTGTCCAGCAGCAATCTGACCAGAACTGAAGAAGCGGCTTGGACGAGGAGCCAAACTCCTACAACTTTTTGTCCAGTTGACAGATTTTACTTTTGGCTTTTACTACTACTACTACTACTACTACTACTACGACTACCACTGTAGCCTACTCATAGAATTTTGAAGTAACTCTACTTTTCCTTGAGTATTTCTGGCCTCTCCCCCTCCTCTGTTCTGGCGTCAGGCGTCTAAATTCAGTCTGACACAGCCCCGTTTGTACTGCCTCTCTCTGCTCCTCTGGCCTCCACCCAGACCTCCACCCAGACCTCCTCCCAGACCTCCACCCAGCCCTCGTCAGCCCGTTCAGTCCGATGGCTGCGCTCTGGTTTGGGTTACTGCTGCTTCTCCTCTACCTGTCACGGGTGGAGGCCTATCCCAGCGGAGCGCCTACGGGTGCCTGTGAGGACATGATGCCTCGCCACATGGGCGTAGAACCGCAAACCTCTCCTCCTCCCTACGCCCTGCTCACCGACGCCAGGGTGTACAGCCCGGGGAGCACCATCACGGGTAGGTTTAAAGAGATTTGTTACAGGAGTGGAGATCTGGATGTATTCATTTTAGAAACTTTTTGTCCCTTTTTTAAATCTATATTTCTCTTCCCTCTCCCTCCCTCCTCTTCTCCATTTCGCCATCTTTTTCTCCTCCTTCTCCCTGCATTATTCCCTTTTCCCTCCTTCTCCCCCTTTCATCCCCCATCCCTCCTCTTTTACCTTTCTCCTCCCTTCCGCTCTTTCTACCTCCTCTCCCTCCTCCCTCTTTTCCCCGCCTTTGTCTCCCCTCTCCATCCCTCCCTCTCCCTTCTCCTCTCCCTGTTCTCTCCCCTCTCACCCTCACTTCCCCCTTCTCTCTCTCTGCCTTCCTTCTCTTCCTCTCTCCTCTTCCCCTCTCTCCATTCTTCTCTCCCTCATTTCCCCTCCCTCCCCTCCTCCCCCTCTCCCTCCCTCCTCTTCTCCCTTTCTCCATCTTTTTCTCCTCCCTCTCCCCCGTATTTGTCCCTTTTCGCTCCTTCTCCCCTTTTTATCCCCCATCCCCCCTCTTTTTATCTTTCTCTACCTCCCTCTCTCTGCTCTCTTCTTCTCCCCCTCTCTCCCCTCTTCTCTCCCTCCAGTTTTCCCTCCTACCCCCCCCTCCTCTCTCCATTCTCATTCAATGGATGTATTCATTTTAGAAACATCTTTGTCCCTTTTTTAAATCAACTATTACTACTACTACTATTACTACTACTTCTATTACTACTACTACTACTACCACTACTACTACTACGTCTATGTTTGTATAAAACTGAAAATATTTAAATACAGTATTGAAAATCAGTGATGGAAGACGTTCTCAATTGTGTTACTTAAGTAAAAGTACAGATACCAGAGCAAAAAAATACTCAAGTAAAAGTATCACATGAAAAAAATTATTTAAGTAAAAGTATTAAAGTAAAAATGTAAAAAAAGTAAAACGTAAAAATATTTCACACAGATTCTGAGTCGTATGAAGCTTCAGATGTTGTGATTTTGATAAAGATTTTTTTTTGCTGATTTTTGTTGAACAGAAACAACTGAATCAGTCGGTTTTGTTTTGTTTTGTTTTTTTCTCACAGTTTTTATTTTTTGCATATTTGTTTTTGCTCAAACTATGGACGTGTTAAAAATAAACCCTCAGCCTTTTCAGCAGGTCCCAGACAATCATGAAAAATACTTTTACTTTTCAGTCCCGTGCAAAGATGTAGTGGAGCAGAAAGTACAGATCCTGCTCTCAAATGTAGTGAAGTAAAAGTAAAAAATATCCACTGTAAAATCTACTTAAGTAAAGTACAGATACCTAAACATTTTACTTAAGTGCAGTACTTTACTACTTTTACTTTTGTTACTTTCCAGCATCGATAAAAACTCTTGAACCGTTGACCTTTAACCCCGTGCTTCCTTCAGTGCAGCAGTTAATGTGGACAAAATGGCCCCACACTTTAACCTTTGGAATAAAACATTAATGACCCTAAACACTGCTCTGTGTCACAATCTGGTGCTGTTTTTGTTTTTGTGAGATTAGATACAGTTACATCCCATTAGACAGACGCTCACAACACAGTCACATGCTGATAAATTTGGAAAAAAAATCGCTTTTCAGTCCCAAACGGAGCAGTAACCAGATCAGATCGTGACATTTTCACCAGGATTATGTGATCGTAAGAAAAGCTGCTGTGCTAACATTTCAGATCCGCTTCCACCGGAGTCATTCGTTTACCTTTAACCTCATGCTGTGCCTCTTTTATCAGTGACCATCCGTGGGCCTGACTACAGGGGCGTGCTCCTGGAAGCCCGAGCCCCAGGAGGCCTCACCGCCCTGGGCACCTGGCGGCTGCCTCCCCCTGACACGCGCTTCCTGGAGGTCAGTCGAACACTCTCTCAGCAAACCAGCGATATCTGATGATCAAGGCTGATATTTAAAGGGTCCGTTATTATTCAGACGGTTTAAAATTAATCAAGAGTCATTTACAAATCACCTCTTTAACCGGGCTGTCAAAAAAACACCCAAATACTGATCAGTACTGAAAAGAGATGCTCATTTGAACAAGTATTGCTCCTGAAAAACATCAAAATCTGACTTTTCCTGAATAGTTTTAAAATCATTTTGACCCATAAGACCATAGAATAATATTAAATGGTGTTTAGAGTCAATGTTGTGGTATCAAATCTCAAGTATCAAGTATCAAGCCTTTTCTTTAGTAAGATGAACTGAATGAGTCCGGTGAAGGATGGAGCCGTTCTGTTAAAAACTCAAAGTCCATAATTTGCCATAAAACGGCTGAAGTCGCTTTGCCGGGATCCAGAACACACACTTCTCCAACACTTCACGAAGATGTGAGTCTGGTCCCCGCCGAATCTCCCCGAGTTCAGATGGGCGTGATTGTCCGCGCGCAAAGTCCGTCCGAATCAAAACGAACATGGCTGATTATGAGTAAAAAATAAAGGAAGAAATATCACAAGGGACTGAAAAACGTGCACTAAACTCAGTGAATCTGAGGTGAGAAGGATTAGATTCTGTAAATGACCGATGAGCTCATTCGTTTCACTTGTGTCACTGAAATAAACAAATCTGATTGGACGATCGTGTTTGGTTTCGAGGGATATCAGTCTGGTCACCACTCCCTCCATCGAAACCAAACACGATCGTCCAATCAGATTTGTTTATTTCAGTGACACAGACATATCATAAAAAATACACAGGTAAGAAGTTATCAGAGTTGGTTTGTTTAATGCCACCGATCAGACGCTAAAGTCAGATTTACTCTTTTCTCTTTCCCCGCCCAGTGCTCAGGGAATCCCCAAGGCGCCGTGACCCACGCCAACACCAACGCCAAGGGAAACGCCACTGTGTTCAGCTGGACCCCCCCAGACACCACCAGCCCCGTCTACTTCATGTAAGACTCACTCAGTCTGTTCTAAATCCATCTACTAAACGTGTGCATTTAAAAACAAGTCTCTATGACAAAAAACATAAGGTAAAATGAACTAAACCTTTACCTTAACCTTATCCCCTCCCTCTTTTCCCTTCCTCTGTCTTCCGTTTCTTTCTCTCCCCTCTCACTCCACTTCCTCCTTCTGTCTCTCTGCCTCTCGTCCCCTCTCTCCATTCTTCTCTCCCTTTCTCCTTCCTCTCGCTCTCTCTCCCTCCTCCTTTCCCTCCTTTTCTCCCCTTCCTCTTTTCCCTGGTGTTGTCTCCCCTCTCCCTCCTTCTCGCTCTTTCTCCCTGTTCTCTCCCCTCTCACTCCCACTTCCCCCTTCTCTCTCTCTCTGCCTTCCTTCTCTTCCTCTCTCCTCTTCCCCTCTCTCCCTCCCCCCTTCTCCCCTCCTCCCCCTTTCCCCCCTCCTCTTCTCCCTTTCTCCATCTTTTTCTCCTATTATTCCCTTTTCCCTCCTTCTCTCCATTTTATCCCCCATCCTTCTGTTTTATCTCTTTCTCTACCTACCTCTCTCTGGTCCCCCCCCCTCCTGTTTTTCCTCCTTCTCTCCCCTCCCTCTCTGCATTCTTCTCTCCATCTCTCCCCTTTCTCCCTCCTTCACCCTCTCTCCCTCCTCTTTTTCCCCTTTCTCTCCCTCCTCTCTCCCATATCATGCCCACTACCTCCTTCTCTCTCTCTTTCTCCCCCTCCTCTCCCTCCCTCCCTCCTGCCCTCCCTCTCTCTTCCTCCTCTTTACCCCCCTCTCCCTCCCCTTTTCTCTCCCTCCTCTGTCCCATATCACGCCCACTTCCTCCTTTTGCTCTCTCTTTCTCCCTCCTCCCCCTCCTCTCCTCCTCCTCTCTACCTTCCCTTCCCTCTTTCTCTCCCTCCTCTCTCCCATATCATGCCCACTACCTCCCTCTCTCTCTCTTTCTCCTCCTCCTCCTCTCGTCCCCCTCCCTCTTTCTGTCCAGGGCCACGGTGGCTCAGCAGAGAACTGTCTACTGGCTGAACATCAGGTCCACTGCCCTGTTCAGAGGTAGGACCCTGACAGATGTAATCACAAATCAAAACATCTACTGTTGATCTGGGCTGGGGTCAAAGGTCAAGAGCGTCTGCGGGGCATCTGGTAAAATAAAGTAAATAAAGTTGACATGGATGGTCTGGAAGTGTGGAGTTCCACGTCTGAAAAAATCTGTTCTAAAGTCATGCACGAGCCTGAAAAGTGAAAATGCATGTGAATTGTTGACGTGTTGTTGGCATGTTGTTCGTGTGTTGTTTGACGTGTTGTTGGCGTGGTAGTTGGTGTGCTGTTGGTGTGTTGTTGACATGTGGTTTGATGTGTTGTTGATGTGTTGTTGACGTGTTGTTAATGTGTTGATGATATGTTGTTGAAGTGTTGTTGGTGTGTTGTTGACATGTGGTTTGATGTGTTGTTGATGTGTTGTTGACGTGTTGTTAATGTGTTGATGATATGTTGTTGAAGTGTTGTTGGTGTGTTGTTGACATGTGGTTTGATGTGTTGTTGATGTGTTGTTGACGTGTTGTTAATGTGTTGATGATATGTTGTTGAAGTGTTGTTGGTGTGTTGTTGACCTGTTTTTGATGTGTTGTTGACGTGTTTTTGATGTGTTGTTGGCGTGTTGTTGGTGTGTTGTTGACGTGTTTTTGATGTGTTGTTGGCGTGTTGTTGGTGTGTTGTTTGATATGTTGTTGGCGTGTTATTGACATGTTGTTGGCGTGTTGTTGGCATGTTGTTGGTATGTTGTTGGTGTGTTGTTGGCGTGTCGTTGGTGTGTCGTTTGCGTGTCCTTGGTGTGTCGTTGGCGTGTTGTTGCTGTGTTGTTGGCTTGTTGTTGGTGTGTTGTTGACATGTTGTTGACATGTTGTTGACGTGTTATTGAAGTATTTTCCTCTTTCACATGCTCCTCTCGTCCCTAGCTCCGGCCTCAGGTCTGGGAATGGCCTCTGGGACCGAAGGCGTGGCCCCTGGAGGAACTCTGCTCTCTGCTGCCCTCTGCTGGCTCCTATGTAAAACACTGGTATAATGTTCTGCTTTGAAAGTAAAATAAACAAAATAAACATATAAACACATTTGTTTAAACTGGCTCAGTATAACACCAACAATAGACCTGGGTAACATCTCCTCCACACTGCTGCGCTCTGCCACAGGCGGCGTCTCTCTGCCTCTGAGGGGGCGAGCTCACACTACAAGGACCTGTGTTTTTGTCACTTTTAGAGACATATGAACGCAGAGGGAGGTTACGCTGTCCTCCAAACACTGTAGTGTTGTTTGTTGCGTTTTGTTACCTTTGACCTAATGCATTGTCACAGCAATGAGTGACACAATCATGATCCTTAAAAATGTAATAGAGCCTTTTACACAAGTACAAGTATTTGTCACTAGGTTACACCCAACACAGGTGTTGTTGTGCTTATTAGGTCTACTGCATTTCAATATAACACACAATACAGGATGGGATTCATTTTTTTGCAGGAATTACATCTTTTACACCAGCTTTTAAATCAGCTGACCAGACACATCACAGCAACATCACATGACCACTCTGAGGAAGACGCTAGAGAGCAGTCCAAACTGTCAGGGATGGAAACAAACTAAACCTTGGTCTGGAAAAAGAATCGATTAAAATAAAGTAACGGAAGCCCAGATGAACCTCTCTGGACTATTACACCATTTCATGACCCTCCAGAGGCCAGGACAACAGGCCTCGAGGAGGAGAGGTGTTTTGGCTCTCATTTCAAATCAGCGTTTACATCAGTGATGCGTGTGTCACATGAAGCGGCGGACGTCATGTGTCACACAACCTGTCCTAAGTGAATGGTGCCTACAGCAGTGAACTGTCAAACACTTTGTTGCTTCACAGTGGTTCAACACCAGACTAAGAGAAGGGATGAAGTGGGTGGAGCTAACAGTTCATCTGAAATATGATGTTCTTCGCTCATGGTTCGACCTCGGGTACTGGCCCTTTAAGAACACAGACATTTGCAGAATTAATCAAACGCACCTGAGTGAAAAAGGTATATTTTTAATGAGAAAACAACATTTTAACATGACTAAAAGCTTAAAGATGGGGTATTTTACTTCTAAGATGTATTAACTGCCGACACTTTACATATTTAGACCATCATGTTTCCTTTTATTGTTCTGAAAATGCTATATTTGCTGAAATGTATTAACATGTTTTATAAGATTCACTTATCATTCCCCCTTCAGAGCGCTAACGCAATCTGCGAAACATCCCGAAACTACTGCACATTGCATCAGGTTCGTGAAGTTGTAGCGTATTGGTTTGTATCATGATTTTGTGTATTTATGGAAAATGGTTGTGTGGGAACACGGGTGACGTAGGCTTGTGGGCGGAGCATTGAACAGAATCTTACAGACTAACCGTAAGGAGGGTTCGATTAGGGCCTGGGAGAGATCGCTAGATTACTCAAACATGCACGGATGACATTCAAAACCACTTGTTTTTTGTCATTTTGCGTAATACCCCCTCTTTAAAAAAATATCCATGCTTACACCTTCAAGAAAAAGCAGTTGCCACACAACGATTATATTTAGGGTCACTGCTGCTTCACCCGCATTGTCTCCAAATCTCTGCTAATCCTCCGTCGCCATCTGTAATCGATGTGCATCACGGTAATTGCTTTTAATTTCGTGGAAAACCGGGAGCGCTATGGAAAAGTCTACGTCCCCTCCGCCCTAGTTTCCTCTATAGTCCGTCTATATACCATAGACTGTAACCCAGATCCACATCAGCAGACGTAAGCAGGCTTAGCACATGGTTAATACTTCATGATGGAAGTTGCAGTAAACAGGGCGTGCTTTATTCTACCCTCAAACACTGGGAGAAGGTGATTATAATGTGATGTCGTAAGCCTCATAAGCATTTGGATTTGATAAAGTTATTCAACCAGCAGACAATGAGTGAGGTGGGACTTGAAGTGCCGAACGAGTTAAAGGGCACGTATCGCTCTTGTGCTGATCTGTTCTAACGTCGTTTCCTCGCCACAAACAGACCTGGGGTTGTGTTTCGCGCCATTCACACGTACGGATCCTGCGTATTTACGCTGAGTTCTTCTCTCAAACTGAAAACACTCTTTGTTCCTCTTTGTGACGTCATTAAGCGGAAATCCACAAAGCGCTACACTGTGTTTTTAAACTCCACGCACCTTCACTGGAGTCATTTGGATCGTTTCAGCCCTGTATTTGCCTAAATTTGAAGCCACAGCTATTGTTTTAGCCTTGTTTAAACTGATTCGCTCCTCCGTGCACCAGGAGATATTAGAGGCTTTCTCAACTGATCAAAAGCTAAAACAAAAATATTAAAAACAGCATTATAACATGGCTTAAAGCTCACAAGAGACAGATTTTTTCAGATGTATTTGAGCAAAATTTGTCTTGCCCCAGTACAAATATGCTGTACATGAGTAGGACGGGGGATTATATTGCAATTTCCTCGCTAAAGTTGGGAATGTTTTCGCCAATAGGTACATTTGAGTACATTTGAGTTACTCTCCCACCTCCGGCAATAGAAGCTATTTGATTTAGCCGCTAATATCCCAGTTCTGTCTGATATCATGTGTACAGTGATCTGATTAGCCCAGGCTAACATGCCACACTGCTCTAAGTATTGACGTTTTGCTCATCCTCAGGCCCTGGGGTCATAGGTCACTCAATAGCAGTTAGCATTAGAGATCGACTGATATGGGTTTTTTTCATGGCCGATGCCGATACCGACTGCTCGATTGCGTTGTCTGGAATGTTCCACAGTATGGCATTAAGGTGATCTAAGTTGCATTTATTCAACTGCAGATATTTTTATCACTCAAATATACCTCGAAAAACATGCATTATAACTGTGAGCAGGGTCTGTTCTTCCTCATCAGAAACATGCCTGAAGTGGTTTTAGATGTCGTCCGTGCATGTTTGAGTAATCTAGTGATCTCTCCCGGGCTCTATTCGAAGCGTCCTTATGGTTAGCAGTACGAGCCTGTACAAAGATACATGTTCCCATACGGCCATTTTCCATAAATATACAAAAACATGATACAAAACTGAGCACAACAACCTGATGCAGCAGTTTCATTAGCGGGATGAACGCTGACTGTGTTGTGTAAGAGGAAGTGACTTAGACTTAGCAGCAAAAATGAAATTGAAACTAATTACACGTCTTAATATGTAGTTTTGGGCAAATATGGCATTTTCAAAACAATAAAAGGTAACATAGTGATCTAAATATGTTATGTGTTAGCAGTTAATATCCCAGAGAAGTAAAATGCTCCTTCTAGCCGTAAAGCCATGTATTTTTTCTAATATACTAGTTCATTGGTTCTCAAACTTTTCACACCAAAGTACCACCAAAGAAAAGATTTGGGTTTTCAAAGTACCACCAAGTATAACAGCACTATTCCAGGTCTAATCTAGGACTAAACCAGGTCTAAAAGTGAACCACATCATTTCCACTGTAGTTCTGAGCAAGAACAAAGTGGATAAAATGAACTCTGCATCAGACGAACCCACAAACTGGAGAGCTGTCCAAGTATCGCCTCAAGGAGCCCGCGTACCACAGTTTGAGAAATGCTCTACTCGAGTATAATATAACACTTACAGGCTCTATATTCTGAAGTTAGTGCCTTAGTGGAAGAATTAGAGCTTAATCAGTGTGAGGTTGTGTTTGGAAGGAGAGTGAGATGGAGACAGCCACCAATTTAACCGAGTCCAGCTACGACAACACGCTGCAATTACACAAGAGCTGTGTCCACACACACGGCTGAGGGTTCACATGTCCCAGGATAAGAGTCTAAACTCACATTTCCGCTCTGTATTTGAAGATAATTTCCTGTTTCGCTCCAGAACGTTTGACAAATTATCCACCGTGACTAATTCGCAAAGGTCAGGGGCCATTTGCTTACACGTGGCGCCCCCTACATTTTGGAATAAAGCATTGGTCATAGGTTGCAACTTTACAAAATAGAATGTCAATATTTCAGATGCAGGGCCTGTGTAACTGTGAATGTGTGATTCATGTTTTTGAAAGAAAGGACCAAATAGAATTCATATGCACCACACCAGACTGTTGTGGTAAAAATGGAGCGAATCAAAAAGGCAAAACTCTCAAAAATCTACATTGCTATTCTCACCTATGGTCATGAGCTTTGGGTAACGACCGAAAGGACAAGATCGCGGATACAAGCGGTCGAAATGAATTTCCTCCCCTGGTGGCTGGGTGCTCCCTTAGCAATAAGGTGAGGAGCTCAGTCACATGGGAGGAGCTTGGAGTAGAGCCGCTGCTCCTCTATGTGGAGCCAGCTGAGGTGGCTCGGGCATCTGTTCCGCATGCCTCCTGGACGCCTCCCTGGAGCGGTATTCTGGGCCTGTCCTACCGGGAAGAGGCCCCAGGGAAGACCAAGGACACACTGGAGGGACTGGAGGAAGTGTCTGGGGCGAGGGAAGTCTGGGAGTCCCTACTTAGACTGCTGCCCCTGCAACACGGATAAGCAGAAGAAAATGGATGGATGGAATTCACACGGTAAAGCTCATCTTTAGGGATGGGGTCCACACATTCTTTAACAACAATCATAGTTTTGTTATTGAATATTGCCACAATTTTAAAAACCATTCTGAAAAAAGAAGATCTTTTCTTCATGCAAACGGAGAATATCACCGGTGACCAAAAAACCACTGAGCGCTAAACTGCTAATCTGAGGTGAGGGAAATGTGATTTTATTTGCAAATGACAGGTGACCAATGAGCTCCTTGGTTTCACGTGTCACTGAAATAAACAAATCTGATCGGACGATACTGTCTGAATGACGGAGGGAGTGGTGCCCAGACTGACATGCCCCAGTACATAAAATACAGAGAGAGAGCAGTCTGGATTCGCCAGGCGACAGTAATGGTATAGATAGGTCAACAAATGTGCAATCTGACTTTTCTTTACAATGTTGTGATGTCACGTGAACCCAACCTATTCAAGTCCAGTCTTTGTCCAGTTTCCTCAGCCTAGAAATTGCCTATACTTTAAACTGTACAGACTGTGCACCAGGGAGAACATTGAAGATGGGAAATGAGTTTGAGTAAAAAAAAAAAAAAAGAGTTACACACATTTTTACGTCATGGTAGCAGTTGTTGTATGTTCAGTTGGAGTTCGCGGCGCATTTTGGCTGATGGAAAAATGCTGTAAACTGTTGTGCTGCCAACACCCTGAATTTGGTGAAATGAGGTTATGTAACTGCAGTGGCACCGTTCCTGAAAGTATTCACCCATTAAAGGTCAAGCATTATGCATTATTTGTATTGATTTAAGCCATGTTATAATGCTGGAGTTGTGTTTTGTTTCATTCACACATGTTTGAGTAACACTTTATTATTATTAGTCTGTCTACATCTCCAAAGCTCAGAATTCTCTGTTCCACCTTGTGATGTCATGTAGTGTCATTTTTCAAGTTAACAGCTACCGTTTACCTTTAGTTCATTAAAGCTTGGCAATTCCAGGGCTGAAATGATCCAAATGATTTCTAGTGAAGCGTGTGGAGTTTAAAAACACAGTGGAGCACTTCCTGTATTACCACATGACATCACAAGGTGGAACAGAGTGTTTTCCGTTTGAGAGAAGAACTCATTTTGAGAGAAGAAACATTATAACACAGATCAGAGACTAGTGTAATATGGGCCCTTTAAACGTGGTCTTGAGTACCTTTGCTTTGGTATTTCATGATGTAGAACATAAAATAATGCCTAATTTTAAAAAAACAAAAAAACAAAAACACACTGGCAGCAGAGTTACAACCGCGAAATTACCACAGTGAAAACAATTAAACTAGAAAACGATGAACATGTCTGAAGATATTAGCGTGAGCACAGCAGAAATGCTTAAAATGAACCTGCCGATGATTTATGGATTTAAAAAACTGCACAGCGTTTCAATTTTTAAGTTTTGCATAACATGTGTTCTTTAAATTGACGGTTGAGGGTCCAATTCTCCACACTGCATACTGTCTTTGGGCATCACGGTGGCTGTGGTTAGAACTTTGGCCTCACATCAAGAAGGTTCTACTCCCGAGCCTTTCTCTGTGGAGTTTGCATGTTCTCCCTGTGTCTGGGTGGGTTTTCTCTGGGCGGTTTCCCTCATCGACCCAAACATGTAACATAGGTCAAATCCTCCAGCTAATATAGTCCTGACCAAGACTAGCTCAAGATCTGGAGATGGGTCCTACTGCTCCTGACAGGTTACCCCAGCAGCATTTAAGGATGGGTCAAATGCAGAGGACACATTTCCCTGCAGGAACAGTAAAGTCTACCTTAAAATGACTTTGAATCAGTGCCACATTGACACTAAAAATAGTCAAATCTCTTCCTCCAAAGTCTTCCATCTGATCCAAACCACATTCTTTTACTGACAGAGGATTGTAGACCTCTCCATTAAAAACACCCAAACTGATGGTGAACGGTCACATTTTTATATAGCACTTTTCACCATCCAGTCTCCCCCATTCACGCAGATGAATTAAGTGTCTTGCCCTAGGACGCAACAACAGCATTCACCAGTAGGAGCCGGAATCGCACCACCAACCTGTGAGCCAGCGGATCTGGCCTCTCAACCAGTGTTTACGTCAACAGCGGGATTCGAACCGCAAACCTTCGGATCAGTGGACGAACAAGCTACCGACTGGGCCACTGCTGCTCATCGATTATTGACCATTGGACACGACTGAATCTCAATCTCTATTGCAGTTCTTTTAATTGCACAGCCCTAATGTGGGTCCTCTGCGTTTTTAAAGTCCATGCACCTTCATTAAAGTCATTCTAACCAACTAATCGACCCAACAGAGGTTTTGTATAACATTACTTCACGGTTCATTGCATTGAATCTATAAAATGTGTGATATTTACTTTTTCACAAACCTTCATGTTGTGAGGATCATCTCCGCTCCTTTAAATCCTGCCATTTGCTGTAATCACGCTACATATTGGTTTGTAATTGCTGAGCCTTATGTCATAGAGGCAGCGCACATCTGCTGGAGTCTCTCTTCAGCCCGTGGAGCTAACACATGTCACATAATGGACGGCTTCACGTTGGGCAGATCTAATGAGGAATTGATATTTTAGACCAGGCCTGTTCACGTCACGCAGGGCAGTCAGTGCAGATTACGCATGGATATCAGAGCTGTCGGCGTCAGATTGGTTCCATCAAACTATTTTTATATTGTTTTTCACACACTTTAAAGGGCCCGTATTACGCTATTTTCTGATCTATGTTAAAATGTCGTTTCCTCGTCACAAACAGACCTGAAGTTGTGTTTTGTTTCATTCCCGCATGTTTAACACACAAACTCTGCATATTTAGGCTGAGTTCTTCTCTCAAACTGAAAACACTCTGCTCCACCTTGTGATGTCATGTGGTAATACAGGAAATGCTCCACTGTGTGTTTAAACTCCGCACAACTTCACTAGAATCATTTGGATGATCTGAGCCCTGGAATTTCCAATCTCTACTGAACTAAAGGTAAAAGGAGCTGTTAACTCGAAAACTATCACTGCATGACATCACAAGGTGGAACAGAGCATTTTGAGGTTTGGAGATGCAGACAGACTAATAATAAAGAGTTACTCAAACATGTGTGAATGAAACAAAACACAACTCCAGGTCTGTTTTTGAGGAGGGAACATTATAACATGACTTAAATCTCATAAGAGCTGATTCAACAGGGTTATTAATCTAACACCAGAAAGATTAAATGTTCTTAAAAACTGGTTTAATACTGATATTTGGCAGTTAATACATGTTTCGTTTGAAGTTTACGTTGGTTTACATTAGCCACGAAAACCAGTGTGCGGGTGGCAAAAAAATGATTGGCGGCCCGGGGACCAAGCTGAGCCCAACAAACTGTCTGTTCTGGCCGCAGCTCATCTTTGCATGTCTTTTTGCAAAGTAGATTATGTATTTGTGCT
The DNA here is from genome assembly GCA_000787095.1 of Periophthalmodon schlosseri. NCBI lineage: Eukaryota > Metazoa > Chordata > Actinopteri > Gobiiformes > Gobiidae > Periophthalmodon > Periophthalmodon schlosseri. The sequence continues at coordinate 15,283 of KN473815.1, forward strand.
GCTTGTGGACCTTAATAAAGTGGTTAGGCGAAGTAGTTACTGAGCTTAAGCCGAGTCATTCTTAAAAGAACTGTATGTAGCCTGAACGTGGGTTGCTAGTGCCTCAGCCTGCAGATAAAGGACACGTTCTCAGTATATGGAAAGCTGAGAACCTTCACAATTCACTCATTGAGCCGAAGAAGCTGCACTGGGGCGACAGTAGCTCAGCTGGTAGACGGTTTGTCCGTTGATCCGAAGGTTGGCGGTTTGAAGCCCGTTCTCGGCTGATTCCAGCTTCCACAAAATGAATGCTGTCGTTGTGTCCGCGTAAACCGGCGGATGAATGTGTGGTTCCTCGATGTTAAACGCTTTAAGTGCCTTGAAGGTGGAAAAGCGCTATATAAAAATGTGACCGCTAGCACTGACTCACGATCGTCTGCAGGTGCTGGGGTTTAGTTAGTGACCAGATCAGAGAGAGGCATTTTAGGTTTAAACCAACTGGATTTCAGCACTGAAACTTGAACGTGACGCTCATTCTGCTTTCCGATTGGATAATCGCCTTAAGAACCAAAACACTAATTGACATTATCATAAACAACTTGTCCATCATGTCCAATGTGTCTGGAATTACTGCACTGTTGTTACCGTTGTCATCAGTAAAAGTTATATTTGATTTGAACATGTTTACCTGGTATCTGGGGACATAGTTCGGTCATGTTCAAAATCTTACGTACAGTTCTTTAATGATCTGTTTCTTCGTCATGAGTTAAGTCTTCGTGCTTTATTAAGGTTGCTAGTGTAGTTATCTTAAAGTGTTCCCCTTAAACTGTTGCCTGTTGTGCGTTGTGCTCAAACAGGGCCCATATTCGCACAGATTAGCGGGTTCGTGCAGGGGCCTTACATTCCTCCGCTCCATCTCCATCTCCATCTCCGCTCCATAAAAAGTCATCGCTGGAGCAGAGGTGTTGCGCGGCCTCCCCTCAACTTTGACCCCCGTGCGTCCGGGAACCAGTAACAAGGAAATATTCTGTGAGCGTGAACAAGGGGAACGAAGGAGGAGTGCGGGACAGAAAACAACATGGAAATCCAGGTCACGGAAAGAAAATCATGTGCTCTCCATATGACCCTGTGTTATGCCCAGACTGTGGGGTCAGGGGGTCAGCACTAGAAATGACCTGTTTTATTGCTGGCATCAAGAATCAAATGACCCGACCCAGCTCTGCCAAGATGTTAAAATGGTGTGAATAAAGCTGTAATTTAACGAACACGATTGTAAAAGATAAAGTAAAAAAAGTGGTCGAAAATACTTACGCAAATGTATAAACAAAAGAAACTAAGCTAAGAAACCAAAACTAACAGGTTTAACAGTTTTCACGTAGGCGTATTAAAAACAAGTGACAAAATAAGGGACACATAACACAAAACCAAACCACGAGTGTCCCAAAATAAACAGGAGTCACATAAACCTACAAACCAAGTGACAAAACAAGAGAAACAAACACAGAACTAAACTAGTGTCTCACACACAAAGTTAGACACAGAGACAAACGAGCGACTAACAACTAAATGAGACACAGAGACAAAATGGCACTGGACACAAAGACCAGCAGCCCCGAGCAGGTGTGGAGAACCTTCTTAAATAGGGGAGGTGGCTGCAGGTGATTGGCCAGGCAGGAAAACAGTCCTGGCCAGGCAGAAAACAGTCCTCCAATCACCAGCGAGGGCTCACACAGCCAGGATTCAATGGAGAAAAGGGACAGATTCAGACACACACAAAACATAACAGACAGACACTAAAGGAGGAAAGAGCTGAAGGCACAGGGCCGTAACACTCGTACATAAGAAAACACTGAGACACAACTGTCACAAGACGAGAAAAGACACAAGATTTAGTCGACCTGTACGAGAACAAGACCAGATTCTAACCTCATTTGTAATACATAAATTGCGTAATCCAGTTCACAACTTTTGTATTAAAGCACTTAACTTTTTTTGTTCAGTGCAAACATAAACACATGGAAAAAAAATCATGAATTGAAAAATTGGATGTGCTATGAAAGTGAGGAAAAATCTTTGGAGCAGTTGTGGGGGAGCATTGGCTCTTCTAAGGGAGGCTAGTCCCCCTAGTCCCCCCCCCCCCCAAGCCTTTCCCTGGTGCTGCCCCTGCATTGGCCATTCAAGGGGAGGCTAGGGCCCCCTCAAGCCCCCTCTGGCGCCGCCCCTGATGACGTTCCACTTTTTCCTGATCTCTTTCCGTGAGAGCCGTTCCAGATTGATAAATGCGTAGGGCTCAGTTTAGAGTGCTACACATATCATATAGTGTTAGCATCTAGTGTTAGCACGTAGCATCCACGACCGCACTGTGAGTACGTCCCTGTGCAAAATACATGAGCTGAACAAACATGAGGACGAATGCAGCCGTAAAGTGCAGTTAGCGCTTTACTTTTACTTTACAGGTTCTATATAATGCAAAATGTACACTTGTGAGCGCTAAGCCATGTTATAATGTTGTTACCTCCTCAAAAACATGCCTGGAGCTGTAATAAAAGCCAAAGTTAAATCTGTCAACTGGACAAAAAGTTGTAGGAGTGAAGACGTTTCGCTGCTCATCCAAACCGCTTCTTCAGTTCTGGTCAGTTTACTGCTGGACACTGCCTTGTATCTATCTGAAGGGAGGGGCTAACTACACTGGAACTGTAAACATCTACTGTTTACAGTTTCAGCCTGACGAGCCTCCATTCAGCCTTTATGGCCCTGGCTAGTTCTCTTGTTCTCTTTGTTTCCTTTGTTTCCTTTGTTTGCTTTGGGTATGAGGATGGGGTTGTATACAGGTGACAGGTCGTGTCTAAGGCCCCCATTCCTGTTCAAGGAAGGATTGTCTTTCATAACAAAAATTGCTTCTTTTACAGATAGTGAGGTACATATCTTAGCCAGAGAAAAGAAATGGTTTGAGAGGGGAGTTAAAGAAGCAATTTTTGTTAGGAAAGACAATCCTGTCTACGCCACCAAAGCTCAAAATGCTCTGTTCCACCTTGTGATGTCATGAAGTGGTAGTTTTAAAGCTAGCGGCTACGTTTTACCTTTAGTCCAGTAGAGATTGGCAATTCCAAGGGTGACATTATCCAAATGGTTCTAGTGAAGGTGTGTGGAGTTTAAAAACACAGTGGAGCACTTCCTGTATCACCGCATGACATCACAAGGTGGAACGGAGCGTTTTCTGTTTGAGAGAAGAACTCAGAATACGCAGGGTTTGTGTGTTAAACATGTGAGAATGAAACAAAACACAACTCCAGGTCGAGGAAACGACATTAGAACATAGATCAGAAAATAGCGTAAACCATATTTTTAATGTCGTCCTTGTGTCTGGGAGAAAGTGAAACCAAAATTAGCAAATCGCAAAGACTAACATTGTTTGGATAAAAATATTTTCACTGTCTCCGGGGTCTTCCTACGTTAATCGCTAATCCTGTAGTTTAGATTCAAGAGGACTGAAGCGGACATGCGTTTCAGAACTCATTTGTAAAGGTCTAAAGTCTAAAATCGGCAAAATCCCATTTGTCAAAACAATTCCATTTCGATTTTTTTTTTTTTTTTTTAAGTTCAGCCCATATTTGAAGTGTGTTTGCGCAGTATTACGAGGCCTTTTGGGGAGTTTTGACCCATAATCTGGCTCAGGACTAAAACTCCGGTACAGTGATCTGAAAAGTCGAACGAGTGGATGTTTGCGTGTGGTGTCAGCGAACGCATCAGGACTGTTATGTAAGTACACACAGGGTCAGAGGGTCAGGGCTCAGGGTATAATCTGAGCAGAGGGACGGAGGGAGGGACGGAGGGAGGGAGAGAGGGGGAGGGGGTTGAGAGAGGGGGAGTGTGGAGAGAGGGAGGAAGAGAGGGAGAAAGGAGGGAGAGAGAGGGGGAGGGGGTTGAGAGCGGGACAGTGTGGAGAGAGGGGTCGGAAGAGAGGGAGATAGAAGAAGGAGAGAGAGGGGGAGTGAGAGAGGGAGGAAGAGAGGAATATAGAGAGAGGGAGAAAGGAGCGAGAGACTGGGGAGGAGGTTGAGAGAGGGAGAGTGTGGACAGACGGTGGAAGTGAGGGAGATAGAGAGAGGGAGAAAGGGAGGAGAGAGAGGGGGAGGAGGAAGAGACAGGGGGAGTGTGGAGAGAGGGAGGAAGAGAGGGAGAAAGAGGGAGGGATGAAGAGTGGGGAACATGTAGAGAAGGGAGAGAGAGGGGGATGGGGTTGAGAGAGGGAGAGTGTGGAGAGAGGGAGGGAGAGAGAGCGAGGAAGATGGAGGGAGGAAGGTTGAGAGAGGGTGAGTGTGGAGAGAGGGAGGGAGAGAGAGCGAGGAAGATGGAGCAAAAAAGGGAGGGAGGAAGAGAGGGAGAGGGAGGGAGGAAGGGAGGGAGGGAGGGAGAAAGAGGGAGGGATGAGAGCTGGGAAGATGTAGAGAAGGAGGGGGAGAGAGGGGTGTTGGGAGGGACAGAGGAAGGGAAGGAGGGAGATATATAAAAGAAGGGAAAATGTGGGAGTTAGGGGGGAGAAAGAGAAGGCAAGAGAGAGAGGGCATAGAGTGAAAGAAAGGGAGGGGAAGAGAGAGAGGAAGGGGGGGATACAGAGGGAGTAGGAAAGAGGTAGGGAGAGAGGGACAGACAAAGAGAGGCCAGAAAGAAAGGGATAAGGAGAAAGAGATAAGAGAGTATGGAGAGAGGGATGTACAGCTGTAGGGGGGAGGAGCGAGTGAAAAAGAGAGAGACGGAAGGAGGAAGGGAGGGGTTGGATACAAGGGAGGAGGGGACACTGCCTCTGAGCTCTGCACAGCTGGAAAATGGACAGGCTGCAGGGCTCTCTCTCTCTTTCTTTCTCTCTCCCTCTTTCCCCCTCTGTCCCTACCTCTCTCCCTCTCTCCCTCACATGTTCTCTCTCTTCTGTCAGTTCCTGTTTTTCCCCTTACCCCCTCCATCTATCCCTAGCTCTCTCCCTCACATGCTGGCTCTCCTCCCTCTCTCTCTCTCTTTCTCTCTCTCTCTCTCTCTCTCTCTCCCTCACATGCTCTCTCTCCTCTATCTGTCCCTCTCTTTCTCCCTCCCTCTATCCCTTTCTCTCTCCCTCCCGTGCTGTCTCTCCTCTCTCTCTCTCACGCTCCTCTCTCCCTTTCTCTCTCTGTCTCTCTCTCTCTCACTCTCTTCCTCTCTCTGTCCCTCCCCCATATCTTTCTCTCTCTCCTCTCTCTCTCTCTGTCCCTCCCCCAGTCCGTCCGTTGGGCTGGTGGAGCTCAGTGATCTGTCGACAGTTTGTAGCACAGAGGACCAAACGGATTCACGAGCGACACGTCTGGACTTTACACGGACCAGAGTTTGATTTTCTGATCCTCTTTGCTCATTTTGTGCTACTTTCCCCTCATCAAACCAGGATTATTGTAAAAAAAAAAAAAAAAATCTATTTGAGGGAGTACAGTTTATCATTTTTATTATTATTTTTTTTTAATGTTATGCGCTTTTGCAACGAAAAACAAGAAAAACTTTTTTAACTTTTTTGGGTGATGGTACTAAACAGTTTGGTCAGTTGGATTAGTCCTTTTGGATTAGTCTTATATTTTTGTACTTTTTACTTGTTCACCCGTGTATATATTATTATTTTTTTTAAATCAAAGTTTATAATAATTTAACATTTGACCCACGATTCTGACATTGAACCCAGATTTTAAGGGAAAGGATAGAGCAAATTCACCGTATGGAATTTTTTTTTATTTTATTTATTTTTTTGATGTTTTGATTTTTGATTTTCTTTTTGATTTTCCGATTTTGTAAACCTTACCTCAGTATTTTTTTTTTCTTTCATTTTTTAGTACTTCTATCCCATTCTATACTATTGCGTGTTTGTTTCCAACCTGTTTTTTCTCCCTACTTTTCGCATTTTGATTTCATTTCATTTGTCTGTCGTCGAAAGTGGATTTTGTTTCATTCGCACTAAAACCTCATCATCGATCTGGACTTTTGGACGTCACCTTTCGAACCAGTAACTCCGATCACGGTCCGTGGTCCAGTCCCCTGTCTGCGCGTGAACGAGATGGACGCTTCGGGGTAGCTGAGAACTTGTCTGGAGAACGGGAGGAGGATGCTGGTTCGATTCCCGGTGCGTCTGAGCGATGTGGGGCGGTGAAGACATGGGTCCTGACGGCGCGCAGGTCAGAGGGACTTTCTTCAGTAAAGTGGACGTGCCGGACCACGCGCATTACGTCGTCGCCTTCTTCGTCCTCGCCATCGGCGCGCTGGGCGTCACCGGGAACGCGCTGGTCATGTACGCCTTCTACAGGTGAGGAGGAGTATGGTTCGCCGCATAATCCGAGTCAGTGTTCAGTGTTTAATTTGATTCAAAGTATAACGTTGTATTTGAAGGCCCTATATTACGCAAAACTGACTCTTTTGAGCTTTAAGCCGTGTTATAATGTTGTTACCTCGTCAAAAACATACTCGGAGTTGTGTTTTGTTTCATTCACACATGTTTGAGTAACTGTTTATTATTAGTCGGTCAGTCTGAACATCTCCAAAGCTCAAAACGCTCTGTTCCACCTGGTGATGTCATCAAATCAACAGCTTGTTCAGTAGAGATCGGTAATTCCAGGGCTGAATCATCCAGACGATTCTAGTGAAGGTGTGTGGAGTTTAAAAACACAGTGGAGCACTTGTTGTCTTCACACATGTGGGGCAGGTGAAGGTTATTTTACCTTATAATATCAACACTTAAAATGGCTCTCGATTCTTGAGCCGTCCTGGTGGAGTTTGCATGTTCTCCCCGTGTCTGCGCGGGTTTCCTCCTGTGAGAATAAAGTACCTTAACTTATTTGTTCATTTTTACGATTATTTTGGCTCCTAACCTTAAACATAATCACAGTGACGAGTTTCTGAGCGCGGCTAAAGTCACCGCTCCTCACCTGCTCTGACCCTCATGTTTGGAAGCGGAGGATCAGAGGCCTTCTAAAGCTCCCCACGTCGTGAAAAACCATCTCAGGTTCTTAGCCCAGATCCTCCGTAACATGGCAACAAAGAGCGGTCCGGCGGGAGCGCGCACGTGACGCCTCCGTGCACGCTCACAGGGACACGGGCGCTACAAAATCTGAGGAGCTTACATTTACGAGTTCAGAACGTGCTGTATGTCTGTAGGACCGTATTTTTGGATTTGGTTTAAATTATTTACGACCGGTCGAAATATCACACATACATTTTGCAACAACAATCCCTCTCCTGCCGCCTCCAGCCGCAGTCCTGGAACACACTGTACGCAAAGACGGAATATGGAGTGGGTAATGCGTGGAGCG
>JACM01027773.1:0-30901 GCA_000787095.1 Periophthalmodon schlosseri
GCAGGGGAGGATTTACCATCTGCAAGCGGAGATGCTGGACACAGATAACCAGTGTCAGTTACAGCAATACTTGGACTCAATCTCCACAGCACCGCCAAGGACAAAAGCACTGACCTCATACCAAGCACCTCTGTGCAGAATGGGGCTGATTTAAAGGCCTTTGGGGACAGGAGGAGGTCCACTTTCAGAGCCTCTGCATCTGTAGGAATGAATACTAACTAATTACAGCTGACAGTACAACTACACAACAGAGCAATGCCCTTGGGAAATGGGAAACTTGTGGCACAAACACAGATGAGATTGACGCTTTAGTGAAAGTGAAGCAGGGGTCAAAGCCAGCCACAGTCTATTGTTGTAGTAAATGCAATGCCAAAGTCTAGTATAGGACAATAAGAGAGTTTATTGCAGTGCTCAAGCGGTTGTGCTAAAAAACTATAACTCATGGGATAAACTTGACGTACACGTTTAAATCTTAGAAACGTTTCAACATACAATGAAAGAACACTAGAACACAAAAAACCCACTCATTTTGAGTGGCCTGTGAACGCAACATGAGAATAGTCTAGGTTTTCTCAGGTCAAAACACAGTGGACCAGTTTTATTGGTTACAAGGAGGTTATGGTAGTATACACAGACCTATAGTTTATTGTCACAGAGCCTTATAAGAAACTCTTTTGGGATTATAACATAGATATATAGATAGATATAGATTCATATTTCCATCTTCACTGTGCATTGAGAGCTCTTGCACTTCTATTCATGTTCCTCTTTACACTGAAGACTTGCAGCTGAGCACCTGATAAAGCCGCCCTTGAGAGCCTCTCTGTGGAGACCCCAGGGCCGACCCGGGGCCAGCTGCAGGCGGGAAACAGGGCTGCTACCACAGAAGTCCTAGAAATGGACAAGTAGCAGTGAGTATGACTTTTGCTTTGTGTGTCATTTGTAAAGCTACATAATATTATCTGTGTAGTCCCTCAGTCGTCCAGGTCTGATCCATAGCAAAAGACGAAGTCTAAATCTGTCAACTGGACAAAACGTTGTAGGAGTGAAGACGTTTCGCTGCTCATCCAAGCCGCTACATAATATTGTAACATTTTACTGCTCAACAAAGCTACTTGCACACATGTATTGAATTCTGGGTCAGTGCATATTGATAAAAAATGTTGTGAATATACCAACAGGACATTAATGGAATTAAGGCAGACAGTGGGACAAAGTGTTTTTACCACTTCACAGATGGCAGTGTAGTAAAAATAAAGCCAAATATTTAGGCTAAAGCACATGCTGGTCTCTATGCCATCCTCAACGTTGTGTAACCATTCAAGATGGTTAAGATCTTGGGTATCTAATTTTGCTTGCATATGTCAAATAAAAATTATAGACCAAAATATTGTTCCAAAATGAAAATATTTAAAAAATCTGGGCACAGTTAAAAAATATACACATTTTAGATGTATTTTAAGATTTTATGATACATTTATTGGATCTTCATTCATATTTTAGCTTCTCTAAACTGTCCCATCACTCTCTTTGAACATATTGCATTCAAAGGTGAGCTCATTAATCACGCAGGCTGCTGTCTGTCTGTCACTCCACCGCCTCACTGCTGCTGCCTCTGCCTGCCTGCTCAAACTCACCACTGCCCCACAATAGTTCTGGTCTCACAGAGGGACCAGGACCAATCTAAACCTGTGCACTAGCCCCTTACAGTGAAAAATGAGGCTACCCTTCAAGGGACAAAAGGCCCCTATTTCCTCCCAGGAGCACATTATCGAGGTTTAGGCAAGAAACCTGTCAGGCTGAGTCATCCATACATGATTTTAGGGGTCTGCTTCCCCGCAGAGCTGTAGGTTAGTGCTATTGGAGCTCGCATCATCTGCCTGTGATTTTATCGATAAAAAATTATTATGGGAACTAAAAGAAATCAGGAGATGAGGTGGAAGTCATCATCTGAAATCAAATCAAGCAGAGCTCAGTGTCAAAAGAATATAAAAGAAGAAGGTACAGACAGAACAGAGTGATGTGAGATTAATATGAAAATGTAAGTGTGATTACAGGCACATAGTGTGACAGACAAAGATGTACCATTATTTAGGCCTCATTTAAATGTTAAGCCTTCAAGAAGAAAGTGTTGCAGAAAGTTTGCAATGTGCAGCTGGAGGGTAGTAAAGTAACAACACTGACAATAAAAAGCTCCCCTATAAATAATTATAAGAGATCAAGAGAGAGATATAACAATTTAACCAGACCTACACAAATATTACTCAAAATTAGACTTTTGCCAAGAAGGCAGACGGTGGCAAACACATACACTTTATTTAATGGTATGTTCAGCGCTAATAACACACTGGAGTTTTCACTGCGACTGCTTATAATTAAACCTCTAGTGACTTGACTTTAAATCTGCTGCCATTAAACCCTGAAACAGACTTAAAGTGCTTATAGTGTAGGATAAGTCATATGGAGACCTATGGGAAAGGTTTGCTCTGTAAATGACATGGGCAGATGGTTGTATAGTGAATTCAGCACATTTGATTTATTCTAAACACATTTTCACTGTGATGGCTTCACTTTTCTCCCATTGCTTTACTTCCAACACGTGTAACTGTTTCACCTAATATTATTGACTTGTAAAAAGCACTATATTATTTTGTGAAGGGTATTTTGGAGCAGTGCCATAAATAAGTAGGTTATTATTAATGAGCTTGTTTAGGCATGACTGAGAAACTACTCGTGCTGAAGGTGCTGTTAATCAAGGGCTGGGCAAAGTAAAGGCAGCAGAGATGGAAAGAAGAAACAAGCGTCAAATAAATGAAGACTGAGACATGCAGGCTTATCACAGGAACTGCAAATGCTCACTACTGTCTACACTCTACACTTACAAGACTTTCTAAAGATGTTTTATATAGCATCTGGAAATTAATATTGATAGACATTTGTAATGAGTTGGGGTTTTTTTGGAAAATAATGACAAAACATACTGTATCCCAGCACAGTGATGACCATAGAGTCCTGGTGACTTTGCTGAGCTCCTTGATGGTGTAAGGAGAAAATCAGCTCTAGGCCTGACTGAAACTATATAGAAAGCTATTACTTACAGGTGAAAGCTACCAGGTTTATTTTATCCAGACAATGTGCCCAGGAGCGGCTAGTAGGCGGCTACACTCTCCCCAAAGTCACAAAGGGTAAGCTGATTGTCCTGTACATGTGAATAAAACACTTTAAACGAGAGGTGGAAAGAGGAGAATAAAAGTGTGGAACCGATCTGAGGAAGAGGAATCATTTTGAGAAAGAAGAGGCTCAGACAGAGCACAGGACATACAAAGAGATTGGCTGAAAAATGAGGTGACAGAGTGCGTTTTACGTGCGAGAAAGAGAGGCCAGGCAATTTTCAAATGTCTGTGGCTCCTCATTTACCGGCTGCAAAGCCACTTTATGTGGTGCAAATGCTCAGCTTGTTCTGGGAACATCAAGGTCCCCTTGGCTCCTTGCTTGTCTTGAACAAGAATATAAATGCGCTACAGGGTACAAGACATAGTTTGGACACAGTGTACACAAGAACTTAATACGGTCGCGTGGGCTGATGACTCTGTACTCGCTGATAAAACACCTTCACTTACATCGTGCTTCCATTTACTCCACAGACTAAAGCCACGGCTGTTTCAGAAAGTATCAAAACTAACGGAAAGTACTAGATTACAGACAGATTGATCACTCTCCTGAGGTTCCTCCTATGTTCCCTATTCTATTCATTATTAATATACTCTATAGTCGCACTGCTCCAGATGCCTGTTTGAGTTTCTAACTTTCTGTTGGTTAAATTAAGTATTCTGTGAAGCCTTGTGAGATGAGTGGTGATTTTGGACTCTCTAAAAATAAACTGAATTGAACTGTCATCAAATATATACTGTGTTAATCCAGAGCAAGGCAGTTAATGCAGGGGTTATAGGACAAAGTCTGACCACATCTCCTACAGTCCAACCACAAACGTGCTCTAAAGAAACAGAAGTGCGGAGAGGATCTTGTCACGTTAGGAGATCTCCAGAGGGACATATTTCTCTGGGATGCCACCTCCCCCTCTTCATCTATGTTCCCCTCTCTCTTCTTTGTGATGTCTCTTCCTGCATCATGTGTTTCTTGTGCATTCTCCTGTGTTTTACGGTCTCATGTTTACATCTGATCACAGGTTATAAGGGTTGTCCCAATTTAGCCTTGCAGGACTTCCTAAATGTTTGGCATTTCATCTAGGAGCGGGACTTAGCATCAATCAAAGCAAACTAACTACTGTGTGCTGCATTTTCCAAGGAGCCAGTTCATTTCCAATCTGCCAGAGGTAACTGATCTATAATTAAGGTTCAGGAACATTGACATCGAGGATAGAATAAAAATATTGTTTTAACAATACATAATATATAAACATAATTGTAATCCTTTGATTTGTGTTTAATTACGCTTAGTTTTATGAGTCTTGCCTGTGTTTCCCTATGGCATGCTCTCATAGACTTTAGAGAGACACAGGATCCCAGTGGCAGTCTGCAGCTTTGATGGGCAGTTAAATCAGTCTGCATCTCATCACAATTCCCGCTTCACTCAATGCCAGACACCGACTCCATCTGAGGCACCTAGAAGGACGCCCACACGAGCCTGAGTGACCGTGAGGCAGAGAGACAGATGGTGTGTTTTTGTTATGTCTGTGTGTGCATATCTGGATGGGTATTTATTACATTGTTGGGACTAAAATCTTCACACTGTCAGTTCATGAGTACCTGCCTCGCTTATCAGGTCCCCATGATGTAAATCCTTTATTATTAGATCAACAACATGATTTACAGTTTCAACATGGATTAAATAGCTTTAACATAGGGTTTAGGTTAAAGATGCATTATGTAACATGGAGATAATATTGATTTGCGTGGAATGTTCCACAGTATGGCATTAAATGCAGCTATACCATGGAGACATGAAGGAGATGGAAATTCTCTGCCAATGTAAATCTAATTTACAGGTCATTATAGTGAGCAGGAAAATTACCTGTATTTTACAAGTTTAAGGTCAGACTACAATAATGAATGAATGTACGCCAATGTAATGTCCCCATAAAACATATAAACCCAACACTAATGTGTGTGTGTGTATGTGTACGTTGTGTGTAAAGAGGGGTTGAGGCTATGGCGCTGTTAGCTGGAGCCACCTGAGATCCAGATATGAGCCAATGAGGTCCCATGCTGACTGGCCCATGTCCTTTTACTGCTGCTACTTGAGCGACCGCCAGCAGCTAAACAGTCTGGCTCCTCAGCACACAGACTTCTGAGCCTGCACCTCCGACCAGCGCAGCCAAAGGAGTGAGCAGAGGATTTTCAACTCTAGTTCAGGCAAATTCCAGCTCAGAAAGATTTGGCAGGTATTTTGGAATTCAACCTGTGCAAGTCCTTCAAAATAAACTGATACCAATCCTGTCATTATATGCGTTTGTTAATCCCAATGCTGAATACACTGGAAGATTTTGACAGTAAGGACGCCATCACAAAATGAACATGTTACTATGCCTGTGTATATGCCAATTGCTACAAATGGCTTAAGAGGTAAATGTACTATTGTTTTAACATTTAGAAAAGTGAATAGACTGAAAGTATATAGGCTGACTCAGATATTTATGTTGATGAAAAGAGAATATAAAACACATGATATAATGCATAAAAAATCACTTTTCAATTAAAGTTTGTTTTATAGTTTTATAATTAATAACTTGCCAAAGTCTGGCCATGTTTTGTACATTTTAACTGTCATGCTTCTATTTACAAATTCTCAAAATCTTTTTGCTTACATGCCAAGAAGAGCAAGTTCATAATCTTACAATTGTATTATAGAGAAAACAACCTCTGCCATTCAATTTTATACTGTCTTGATCCTATTATAGATACAGTATGTGACTGCAGTGGAAAAGGTGACGTGAGGAAAATGTGTAAGCACAACTAGGCAGGAAGATAGATGTGACAATGTCCGTGCAGGAAGTGCCACCACAAAGGAAAGAAACTGTCAATTCCATAATAACATTAAATTAGAAATAGTACAATTAACAAATTGTAAGGGAAGTCTTGTTAAAGCCTAGTGCGATCTGGAAGTAATTTTCAAGTCAAAAGGGTGTTGAAAAAAGTGTGAAAGTGAAACAATAGTGAAGCTGTTATAACTGCACAGCAGGGCCAAGTGTGAGAATGAAAGAGGAAGGAGTCGGGGATGTATCGTAAAGAAATACTAAAGGGAGAATATGGAAAAAAGCACATTGTAGCTGAAGTTTTTGTGTAAACTGTAAATTAATAATACACATAAGAGCTAATGATTTAGTGTGCTAAAGTGGTGCCTTTATAAGAACAAAGTGAATCCATACACAAAGATACACACAGTTTTGTGCTAGATCCAGGCTCGGATAAATAGTGAAGACTGCATTAAGAAGGGTACTTGCACAGATGCAGAAAATTGGCTTAAGTGACCTTTATGGGGAGAAGCCAAAAGGTTAAGATATATTGAACTATTTAATGGTCAAGGTCACAGATCACATTTATTTTAGTATAAGACATTGCTGCCCAAGCAGCTGCATCGATCCCCAGTTCAATGGGAAAAAATAGGATGTCCTAAATTTGAAGTGCTGAAAGTGAACCAATGGGAGGTTTAGAAAAGTCAAAAGCTAAAATTGAGGAAGAAAATCAAGGTTTGATGGAACAGCTTAAAGGTGGAATGTGTATCAAAAATGGTAATATTGAGATGTCTGTGTTTAAGATACAGGAAATTGAATATCAAAAAATGTAATTAAAAATAAAACAGGGGATAAAGTATATAGATATATATAGATATAATCCAAAAATATACCTAAATATTTTTTGTCTATCACTTCTCCTTAGCACCTTCGATGTTTCCCTTTTCTCGATGTTACGTTTAGTCCTTGCATGATTCCTTGCAAGCTGACAGACTGCAATCCCCAAGGTACCTTATCAATTCTCAAACGCACTCAATTGGCAGAATCAAAATTGATGAGAGCTGCCCAAGGCCAAGGTTTATTTACTTATTTATCAGGGGCCTGCGCCGGCCGATCTGTCTGAGAATATAGGCAACCCGCTGATCCCTCTGCTGCTCCCTGCACTGCCTGGCGTGACAACTAATTTGAGGGCGTTTCAGTGTTCAGTGTTTTTGTGTGCTGGAGTCGAGAGGGCCACCCACAACGAGGTCCCCGCTCCATAAATCAAAATGAGGTGGGCAACGCAAATTGACATTTTCACAGAGGGGCGTAGCTTGATCCAAGGTGCACTTGATTGTTAGTTTAAGGCTGTTTTCGCAAAGTCATTATGAACCAGTCAGCACTTAACCAGAGGGATCAATTTAAAACAAAGCAATTTTCTACCACTCCCTGCTGCAAAGTTTACTGCCTTTAAATTACAACCTGTCATCACTGGACATCTTAATGGTAGCTCCACAGCTTGACTTTTTTTTGCTCAAGTCCTGTGTACTCAGAAGACAAAGAAACAACATAATTGTAGTCTTCTGTGTAACATCCACAACACTAAAATGGTGTTCTCCTATCCTCATCTCCTCTCGTTGCTACCCCAAACGTGTAAAACTCCCAGATAATTGGATTTCATCAGACAGTTCAAACGGAAGGCATAAAATAATTAAGCGCAAAGACCTCTAAATCAATCTGGAGCTGGCTGAGGATCTGTCTGGGCCATGGGTAGGTGTCTGTGAGAAATAATGGTATCAGTTTTTACACAGATGGAACTTAGCAGGTGCCCAATGCTGAAACTCCTCATCGTAGGTTTTTGTGTGGTGCCTTTGAATATGGGGGATTTGCATTCGATATGGACACATCTGTCTGCTGTGCACACGGAGATGGAGTGTGTGAACCAGATGTAGCCGGGCGTCAATACTCCCCCATCCCCCTCGTCCCAGGAGACAAGAACAAAGAGGCCAGAGCGCATCAGGCAGGTCTTTCATCAGTCCGCCTCTATTGGGTTTCTATCAGTAATTGACAAGGCTTGGATTTGGGAGAATTCTCTTGTAAAAACGTCCTCCATTAAAGACATTGCAAAACAGGCAAAATACAGTATTGGTCTATTCATGTTTCTGTTAGATTGTTTAATTGCAGAATTCACAATGTTACACTGATGAGCACAAGTTCAGTTTTGCAATTTGTGTGCAGCATTTGCCATATTCTCTCTATGAAATCCTAATTTTTACTTTTACTTATTCAACACAGCGGTTCCTGTTGGAATTGTATGAGGGAGAACAAATAGACAGAGACATAAGCCCTGAAAGCAGCTAAATAAACAAAAGAAAACAATGGGTGTGGAACAACAACACAGTAAAAAGCCTACTTCACTGCTGATAAATATATACTTGTTGAATAGTATTAACTTATTTAATGCATTACCAGTGTATTTTGTGCCCCGAGCTCAAGCTTAACAGATGGTGGAAGGAATTTATACACACAGACAGATATTTTGTAAAGGGATGCTATTGAAAGACTTTGAGTTTTATTATATTAAAAACATCTTAAGATTCCAAACACAGTGGTTGAGAGGGCGCAACTGCAGGAGTTACAGAGAAAACGCAGTGGGACCTAAATGGGCAGCAGTGGGAAGGCTAAAACGCTTACAATTTCTTTGTCGGCTAATAACGCTGCCAGCATCTAATCTTAAGACTCTGCTGCACCACAAAGCTCCACACTTTTACTTTCCTCCCCGGCGTCCTTATCACCTGAGTTAATGTAATGAAATAGATTAGTGCCTGAAACCTCACACTTGACCAGGGAAAATTAGCCCAGCTCCAAAGTGCTTATTCATCTCTTCAGAATCCAGCCGTCACTAAAGAAGTCATGGGAAAATTAAGACACCGCAGCGCAAATGTGAAGTAATAAAGTGATTTAGCTGCCACCGCTGCTCTATCCGGGGCAAATTAATCTGCTTTATCAAGAAGAACAGTAGTAAACGCCTGTAAATTTTATTACATTCAACTCAACTCAAGAGGGAAGACTTTCTTTTCCGAATTTAGGTAGAAGTATTTCTTTTAGCCAATTTGTTCATAATATAAATTCATTGTGTTACAGTATTAAAACTTCTGGAAATACTATATTATATTGTGGGACATATGTTGCATGTGTTAGTGAAAAGCTCTCACATGTGTCCAACTAGTTTCCCTTGTGGATCAATAACGTTTGTTTAAGCCAAAGCTGCACTAAATAAACAAACGATATTACATTCTCCTTGTGTGCAGACATTTGGGTTATGCTGGCTCACTTGTATGCTGTTCGGATTTCTCATAGCCTAAGCACACAATAAAGCTTAACTGAATTATGGTATGTTATAGTATGTAATTTCTAACTTTGTTGCGACATAATCATTATAAATATTAAATGATCTAATCAAGTAATTTTGCAATTTGACCTAAAAAGTATTTAGCATTACTCATAAAAAGCCAATTACCAACAGGGATGTGAGTCTGGTCCCCCGTTCAGATGTGTGATTGCTAGGTGGATTAGCCAATCAGGGACACACATGGTGCATTTATATCAAAAGAAATATGGCTGCATACGAGGAAAAAAGAAAGAAAAAATATCACAGGGGACTGAAAAACATCACGGTTTTCTGCAGAATCAATGAGCGAAAAAGGAAACTCTGAGCTGAAAGAAATGTGATTTTTTTCAAAATGACAGGTGACCAATGAACTCCTTTGTTTCACATATGTCACTGAAATAAAACAAATCTGATTGCACAGCCGTGTTTGAGCCTAGCTCCATGCACGACAGAGGGAGTGGTGACCAGACTGATATCCCTCTGTATAAAAAGCCAGGAAATGACTGACATACATTCTAAAGGCCACAACGAATGCAATTCAAATGTAACTACTGAACTCAATACATCTTTTATGACAAGCTGTCATTTGTGTTAACACACTTGTTCCTCTAATACTGTTTGGTAATTGGTTCTGGTTCTTATTGTTGTTATATAGCATTACTGCAGAAGTGCCCTGTGATTAGCCTGTCATATATCAAGTCCTAAGTGTCATATGTAATGGCTAAGTGTTTTGAACCATGCAGCTTTTGGCAGTATGAATCTTCCTGAAGCCTGCTCATTACAAATGACAGTGGCAGTGCAGAGCTGCCACTGTCAATCACACCACAGGTAGACACTGGTCCCATAGCACTGGAGCTGGAGGGAACAGGCCCTTGAAAACCCTTTTTGCCAAGAATTAATCAAGCAGCGTTTCTAATTTCTTCACCCGGCCGATGTAAATGCCTTTCCCGTGTGATATGAGATTAGAGGCACTGGCATGCGCTCACACACCGTTGAACTGCTTACAAACGCTCATTTGAATATCAGAGAGAAGTGTCAGCCTAACCTCCTTCAGCCTCTGCAGTAATTACACAGCTGTGGATGCCATGACAAGGGAAACAGGCGACACAAATAGGAAATAGAGAGAAAGAGCAAGCTGAAGGGACAATACAAACATCAGCCATTTTTGAGTTGGTGAAGATGCGGTTTATGTTTCTGCTCTTTATCAGGCCAAAGAGACAATGCAGAGGGATACAGGGTTGTTTCCTCACATCATCTGTTAAGTAAAAACACTATTGCCTGAAGGAGGCAATATCTGTGCACCACTCCCAACAAGTGGAGTTGCTCACGTTGAACATTTAACACTACACAGACTTCACTAGCCTAATATTTTCTTCAGCTAAACCTAGGCCTGTCACAATAAATACTATATTGACTCATTGTCCAATACATGACAACAGTCACTGTTATGGAACAATCATTTTTGGGGGTCAATATTTATCGTGGGGACTTTTTCTTTGCAGTAGTGGAAAAATGTTGGTTATTTTTCTGTACTACTGTTTTCTTTAACAATATTATACAAAATGTGTTATCATGACAGGCCTAGCTAAACGGTATTCCTTCCGGGATCAGTTTTAATTCATTTACTAAGATTCATTTCATATGCAAGATGCTCTTACTAATGCAACCTAAGAGTGTATCTATGTTTAGAATCAGCAGATTACAGATTACACTATCTTATGAGGAGATCACTGCAAGTACAATAAAGTGCACCTTACCTCACCTTTGTGGGAAAAGTAACAATTTTGCCTTGTCTTACTAGTAACTCGTTGAAATCACTCGCCCTAATTATCACAAAATGTTGTCAGAATGTTCACTTTGAATTTATCTCACCCAACAGCTGCCATGATGCGGAGGTGACCTGAGATGACCACTGATGATATTTGCCTGTCAGTTTTCAGTGTTTGGTTGTTGGCGTTAAATAACCTTAAAATGGCCCTTTCCTGTGTAACTGTGCATGGCTGGTTTATTTTTAGTTGGACAGATCTTACACTGTCTGCCCCTCTCGGTCCAATTTCCCGAGCCTCTCTCTTCTCTCTGTGGGGGCACTGATGAGTGTCTGGACGTGTCCCTCCATGAGGTCCATCAGACTGTCCCTCTGCCACCACGTGCTCTCATCATAACTTTCTGTACAGCAAAATGGTCGACACAATGCACCCATAAGAGTAGATGCTGAGTTGGTTCATAAAGGACAGGTAGCTAGAAAAGTCCAAACTTAAATGCTTAAGTAAATGTATTTCTTCTAAATTACACAATTTAGAGTGAGACCAAAGTGTACATATTTTAGTATCAAAATAACTACACAAAGCAATAAATATGTTTAAATATTGTATAACAACACCTTACTTTAGTGGTTTTCCAGTGGTTTTCAAACCTTTCACACAAAGTACCACCTAAGAAAATATTTCCACATACCACCAGATCTAAAACAGACTTAAACAGGACTATTCTATGTCTAAAACATGGCTTAACCAGGTCTAAAATGGGACTACACAATTGCTATAGTAGTTCTAAACTACCCCAAAGGAGGACAGAAATGTTAAATTAAATGAAATTGACTCTAAATGCAGCTAATATTTGAACTGTAGAGGGCCACTCTACACTCTAGGGTACATACCACCCGAGCTTAGAAGTAAAATCATAGTTGAAACAAAGCAGCTTATAAATGCACAATTTATCAAACAGTCAAAAAAAATGAGTCTGTAATTTAATGCTACATCCACAAAACAAATACTGACAATTAAAGCCTGGAGAAGCTGCTGTTTATGAACTGACCAATCAATACTCATATTTTCCAACCTCTTTGTCTCCCTCTAGCTCAGTATTAAATGTCTAAATTGGTTCAATTAATTACACTGATGAGTGATGTTAACCTCCACCTCCTCCACCTGGACTCTTGGCAGGGCTAACAAAGGTGTTCATTCACAGCTCATTCAGTAATTCTGTAGTGGTCACCGAAGCACAGTGAGTTTTCATACAACCAACCAGATGGAAAGGGATTTGTGTGCACTAGTGGCTCTCAAACTGGTATGAAACCTTCTTCATGGGTACGTACACAGTCCAGGTTTTACATGATTTAAAGGTGCACTATTTAACTTGTGTAGTGCAATGCTTTTTTCAGTGAGATGTTATTACTTTGCCTGGAATGTCCCACTATATGACATTAAACTTATCTATCCAAGAGCTATTTCATTACATGTGTTTTTATTTCTCAAAAATAGTGTGAGCATTCTTATTATTGTATCTTGACCCAGCCAAGACACAGCTCAGATTCCACAGATCTGACCTGTATCTTGGCTGGGTCATGTCACCATCGAGGTAGATACATTTAATGCCATATATTCTGGGCAAAACATTAGCATACCCATGGAAACAAGCAGGTGGTGGGCCCTTCACCAGAAAAAGTTACATCGTGTAACTGCCTTTAAAGCTAGTTTAAATCCTTTCTAGATCTGGCTCTGACCAGGACATCAACTGGACAATACATTGGATTAAATTCTAGATTAGGAAGATTAGTGTCCAAAATGTTTTTTGTGTGATTTAGTAAGAGTTTATTGTGATGCTGTTATTCTGTCTTAAAATAAATGTAAACAGCCTCTTTCTTTGTCTGTATAGGCTCCATATTTATTCTTGTAAGATAATTATGTTCCATCAATGATACAGGGAGAGATAATTGGTGTATTTGGGTCTTCATGCCAAAGGTCCAAAAAGCATTGCATTAAAAATAAATGGTGATGCCTATGAGACTACACTGTAAAATAGGCTTGCATTATACGCGATAATGACTAAAATGCTTAAGACCAGCATCTCTCTGCACTCCCACTCCCCTGACCTCTCCCTTGGCTCATTTCCCTTTATGTCTCATGCACCTGCAGCATTTTGTCAAACCGCTTTGGCTAATTACACATCTCATCAGCAGCGCACATAGCTACAGGCCCTCAGCTGTCCTCGCGTGTTACTGCTGCAGTGGGACTGGAGTGTGAGGCGGGATTCTGACTGTACCGAGTCACGCATCGAATAATATCACCACTATAACAGCTCAGGGAAATTACACACGCTGCATGATTTCCTAGTGGAGAAAAAAACAACAACCCACTATTCATATTTCATAAGCAGTGTTGTCTTAAAGCAACACAATGTAGCTCCCTTGATGGTGGCAAAGATAATATCAACAGAAAATAGTGTATGCCTCTAGTTTTTGGTATTTGATGAATAACTTCAATAAAAATCATAATAATGAAAAATGTGCAAATTTTCAAATACCTATAGGCCAGTAGTTCTCAAACTTTTCATACCAAGTACCACCCCACAAGATCTAAGCCAGGCCTAATTCAGGTCTAGATATTCGTGGGTTTCTCTATGCAACATTTTGAGGACTTTGTCCCATTAAAAAAGATATAATATTTTGTTTTAAATTGTTCATTGCTATAGCAACAGTCCTAATTTCTCATCATTTTGAAACCCATGAATAAGTGCATTTCTTGATTTGTCATAAACTACCACAAAAATTTGAATAGAATTAAACAGCTAATTAAACTAATTAAACAAACACAATTGCAGTTGCCCATGTGACTTGCGGTTGCATGATAGATAAATAAATTATATTAATAAAGTGTAGCAATCTTCTCCATAATATACAGTATATTGGACAATGAAATGTACCTGGTTTGACATTTCCAGAACAGTTTTATTTTTAACGCCTTCACTGACATGCCTATTTCTCTTGAGCTGATTAACTCAAAACTAACATAAATGACTCATTTTTAGGTCGAAATATTACACAGCATTTTGCATTAAAGTGTGTGTACCAGTGCAGTTCATCTCTCACTGGGATCATACCTGGTAAACGTTCATCGACTGCTGATTGATGGCGTCGTGTCAGTGCAGCCAACTGTTCAAGCAAAGACTGCCTCTTATCACTCGGCTGCTACCTCTCCAAACCACTTTATCCAAACAGAGCTCTGACAGCCCTGCGGCACTGGGTTTTGATGGCTGCTTCCCACATGTTTAAATAATTCTTATTAAAAAGCCTCTCAGTCATTAAAGATGGAGAATATCTACAAATCAATCAAGAGCTGATGAAGCCTGCAGACACAAACCCGCTATGAAGCACATATGTTTAATATTTCTTCTTGTCTATACGCCTCTCATTATCCAGTCCTGGTCTAACTGTAGAGATGTATTGTTTGGTGAAGATGTCGTGTGGAGAAATGGCTGCAGGAAAAGAGGAGACTCATGGGGAGAGGTAAGGCCCAAAGGACTGAAAGGAGCATTAAGAAATCAGACATATTCTGCAGCCCGTGGTGTGGATAATGTGTGGCAGACATGGGCTCAGACAGACTTTACACTCGCTTTAAAAGACTACAAGCTCACAACAACGCGCCCCAACAGCCGGCAAAATGAAAAGGAATTTCATCACATTGTCATCGGCTTCAGAGGAGGAACACAGTAAATGCTATATGCAACAACTCCAGACTGGTTGTTTAAAGTCAAGCAACTTTTCACAAAGCAAAATCATGATGTATGTTCATTTTTCTAATAATAATCAGGGCACCACACACAACATGTTTTGATTAGGTTTCATTTTGCCCTATTAAAAACAAATAAAAATGCCTTTCAATCAAATTTTCTGATCATTAACGAAACACACTTACTCATTACCATTTAACAACGACATGGTTTCACAGATGCTTTTTAAAAAGACCCAAGAATATAATAGACAATTAGAAATGACTGAATCTCTATCTTGATTACACAGCCCTAATCTTAATTAATTTTGGCAAAGATTTGATCTCAGATGCCCTTCCTGATGCCGTCCTGTCCATCCAGACTTATGACTGACACAAACGGTTGACTGGTGTTAAA
Organism: Periophthalmodon schlosseri; assembly: GCA_000787095.1. Lineage (NCBI taxonomy): Eukaryota > Metazoa > Chordata > Actinopteri > Gobiiformes > Gobiidae > Periophthalmodon > Periophthalmodon schlosseri. Next base: position 15,246 of record JACM01027773.1, read on the forward strand.
ATGTATTATGTAAGATCCAATTTTATAGCACGACAGCTTTAGACTTAGACAGACTTAGTTGGGCTGAAATCAGTCAACAGCTACGCTTTTCATTTTCTGTGACAGCTACAAGACTAGTGAAGAAATGTCTGCCATCACCTGACAAGACAGGTCAGGGTTAACTCACTTAAATCTCATCCGGCTGTTAAAATGTGCTTTCCATGACCCCCTGCTCCTCTAAAAGTGAAAAGTTTGTGCTTTTTGGTGGCCTTATGCTCCTGGGAAAAGTAACTTGGCATTAGATCTTAATGGCAATCGTATAGGGCAAGGATTAAGTTTACAATTAGGGTTTTGTTCTAGAGATGACGATAGAGGTGATATACCACGTATGATAACATTGATATGCAAAATTTGAATATCGAGAATATCTTATCATTAAATTGTCAAAAAACTGTAAAACATGTTGATAGAAAAAATAATAAGAGTGTTTCCCATGCAAACTATGGTGGAATATATACTTTTTATATGAATAATTGTTACTAATTATAATTTGTGGAGTATACATATAACCTTTAAGCAGTCCATTTTGATGCCGCTATTTTTCTTAATGTTATTTTAAATATTGAATATCAAAATATTCATTTTTGTTACCCCTATTCTGCACCACTAATCTTGTATCCTCTTATGAATGACATTGTGGCCTGTTACGCCAACAAAGAACCAGTCACTATTATACAAAAGCTTGCGCTCATGGTCTTATGTTTCCCATACATGCTCATCATTTACTTGGCCTTTTATAATTAACAATAACAAGCTCTAGTTGCTGTAAAAGCGCACACTAACAACAATAGAACAAGAGGGATTTCATGTTACCTAGGGAGAAATATCCACAAAGGGACACTAAAAGGTGGTTGAGTGGCTCCGCTAATCAAAGTTATAGCCTGACCCTCTGAGGCATTGTTTCCCAGCACATGCACTTCAGCTTTCACCTACACTGTTGTTCTTGAAGTGAGCCTCTCCTCTCAAAGATAAGGTGCAAGGCAAACCTAATTTACCTCATCAGACAATGTTTACACATAGAGCAAAAACAAGCGTCTGGCTGTAATTCAAAAAGCACACTTCGACACAAAGACGAGGCGAGCGTCAGGGGGCTGGGGGGGCTGGGGAGGAGGGACTAAGTAAATGATCAGCCGCAAGGTTTAATTGAAAGGAACGCAGGAGGGAGGGGAGAATGGATGAGTGGGGAGGAGATGTAGCATGGAGGATAGGAAAATAACAACACATCTGCTTAGTTAGACACAGAGACAATACAGAGGAGAGGAGAGAAAGTCAGTAGCTCTTAACATAGAAAAATATCTACAGCAAAATCCAATTCTCAAAACATTGTATCAAGTAAATAAGACTATGATGCAAAACCATATGACTGAAATGACCACATCACCTTGAGACGATTGTTCTTTGAAGCTAAGCAGAGTTGGTTCCTGGTTACTGGGATGGGAGACTGCTGGGAATATCAGGTGCCGCAGTGGGGCGGCAGCAGCTTAGTGATTAGAGTACATACTGTTGTAGTGTTCTTGGGCAAGACACTTCACCCACCGTGCCACTATTGTCCATGTATCCTGGTGTATGAATGACATGAGTGATTTATGAGAGAAAACGCAAAACAATGTAAGGAAATGACCCCATGTCTAAAATCCGGCGTGTTTACAGCACGTATGTCATGTGTGTTCATTTAACATACACTGTCCTGACCAAATAAACTAATAATGACTAAATTGGTAATTCACTATAACCATTTCTTACTCAATCAGCCATCACTGATTCCCTGTTAGCGACCAACTATTCAAATTTAACCAATCTTTTTGTTCACAGAATATGAACAAGTCTTGCCAACACAGCTTCAACTGTTTCATCTAAAATTAAAGTGACATTCACTCTGCATTGAAACCAGAGTGTGCAAAAGACAAACTAAAATCTCCTTATATACAGTACATATGCTGGCTGTGAGATGTGGGAAATGTCTGGCCCTGATGCAAAACCAAAGCCTATATGGTTTGCAGTTAATGGGCTAACACATTGAGAGCCAGCGGTGCCTTAAAGAAGTGAGCTGCATTAACGGAGCAGCTTTTCCCCAGTGTACCTAGCCTTCCTGACCTTCTGAAAGGTAGTGCTCTGCCAAAGAAAAGCAAACACCTCATTTATCTGGCTGCGATACAAAGAGCAGATGCCACGGGCGGCCTGGGGAGCTAGCACTTGGATCCATGGCTGTGACAAGACGAGGAGCTGAGCTGGCGGCTTTAGGGAAAGTTAGGAGCAGCTTAGATTTAGTATCCCCATTTACCATCAATACTACGTGGGCGGGCACTACACAAAAGGTTAGGTTAGGGTCATATCCAAAACCATAATTTAAAGTGGAAATTGGTGTGGTCTTTTTACCCTTTTTCCTTCAATGGAGCTTCCCCTACAAGACCAGTTGAATATAATACTTTTGATTTACTTTAGTTTTGATGCCATCCCATTTAGTACACAATCCTCCTGCTGATAGTTGTTTAACCATCACACAAACTCCAAAGCCAGGTCAAATTTTCAAGTAAGTTTAATTTATACAGTTAGACTATAATTACTCAAAAAACAGATCTGTTGCTGAACACAGCTGCCAATTAGAGCTGTTTCACGTTGTAGATGAGCAATGCCACTTCCGTCAGTGTCATGAGGTGTTCAGTATGTAGCCCGGTCTGATTAGGCATAACTAGCACAATCAAAGACAGTGACTGTGTGAGAGGAGACAACACTTGCTAAAGCTCAAGTGTGACCTTGATGAGCGATCGAAGCGAGGAAAACAGAAGGAGGAGAAGATGTGGGATTAAGAAGCTAATGCAAAAGGGAAACTAATTTTGCTTATACCACAATGACTTTTATTTGCTTTAAGGCTATATGGCAATGCTTTTGTTGTCTTATTTTCCAATTTATTGTCATCTGAACTGATCATGAGAGCTTTTCTCAACAACCATGGACCTTAAACAGGATTAAAAATGGTGCAAACACCACTAAGCATGAATGAAGTCAAATCTAATTCCCCCTCAACCAAGCACCCTCTAAGATTTTGGTACATTTTTGTGATATCAACATCACATTTCGTACTTGCCAGGGTTTGTAAGGACGTTCAGTAACTACATATATTTCTTGAATAGATGCACTCCCCCCAGATGCACTTCCCGACCGGTCTCACACTCAGCAGAGCCTGCGGAAATTATTTACTTTAAAAACCTGCAAATATCCGCTGGCAACTTCCAATCCACTGGAAATTGCACTCCTGCTTCCTCAGCACCGATTCTATATAAGCGTGTGCATCTTATAAGTTGTAAAGCTGCTCAGCCAAGGCGGGTGGTCTAGTGAAATGTTTTCCTAATAAATCACAAGGGAGCCTTTAAAATCAGTGCAGTATGGAGGGAGTATTTCTTTCACTGTTGCCTTCGAAAACACCTGAAGCACTCTCCCAGCTTGACTGCTAATGGCCCTGTGCTAAATCACCTCACACACAGCTAAGGGTAGAAGCCCTATTTTTGGGCCATGTTTGGAGTTCCTACAATGCTTGCCCGGTGCTGCCACTGCAAGCACAAAGAGCACACACACTTGGACAGTGAAGTGAGAGCTACAACATACAGCACATCTTTAGACAGATTTCAGAAAGCTTCGGTTGGTCTTTAATGGTTGTTCTTTTAAGGGAGAAGAAGAAGGTTTCTTCAGCTCTGGAGTGTCTTTTCCTGTCAAAACAATGAAGGTCATGCCAAGACGAGCCCCAATTAGGACTCACCCATGAATGCCTAAGGTGCTGTAGCCCAGACGGCTTGGAAAAACTCTCCTGTGTGCATAGAGGTATGAATTTATACCTTGTTTGCATGCATGGCTGTACTATGTGACAGTGGGCAGCCAGCATCCTGAAGCTTTCCAAAGTTCATTAAAGCACCGATATTAACACTGAGTGAGTCATTTTACCACAATTACTTCTTCAGAAACAAGCTGTTGGATTTTCCCAAGCGTACTTCTCTGAGCCGATAGGACAGTAATGTAACAGCTGGACTGAGGCAGTAAACACAGATAAGAGGAATCAGAGAAGGGCTGCAATTATTATGTATTAATGTAATACACACATGGCCCCATGGCAAGTACAAGATCCAAATTTTCACACAGAGTACAACATTTGGCTCTCCAAGTGCCATCTTTAAGCAATTAAACATGTTTCAGTTTAATTCACAGGCTAATAAAATATGGGAAATAGGAGGAATCTATTATGACTAAACCAGGATCAGGAATAAACTGACCAAAATCAGAAAAAAATAAAAAATTAAATAGGGCCATAGAAAACAAGACCTAAATTAAGATGAATGTAAGACTAAACTAATATTAAACAATCAATTTAAGAAAAGACAAGGTACAAAGATAAACCATAAACAAGAATGCTATCAAATCTAGAGCTCAGTTTTAACAGAACACATACAGCTACACTCGGTTGGAACTAATGGCCGCAAGGTATCACCAGTGGGACTTGAACCGGTTTGAGAAGCATTGCATTGCTGTAGACTAAAACACAGTGACAAGCAGTGGCCAGTGATCAACAGCTCAGCCAATAGTCCAGTGCAGAGGACCATCCATCACGACTTTAGTCGATCAATCTGAGCTGGACACGGGGGACGGGCAATGGGCTGTGCTCAACCTCTCTATCTCACACACACCCACTCTCACACACACTCATACACACACACATACGTCCAGGGCATTCACTGTCACCAGAGATGCCCCCAGTTACAGTACCAGGAGCAAGTGCCAAATTTATCAAAAGAGGTCCAGAAGGGAACCTCAGGGCAACTGCACAGCTCAACAAGGGTAATTATCAAGCAGGCAATGTATTCAATTACAGAGCTAGGCAAAGATGGAGAGGACGACATACGCAAAGGATTTCAACACAAATTGTAATTAATAGGATTATTACTGAATTTCATAATAATGATTCTGTTTTAATTACCTTCATTCAGCTTTAGTTTCCTTAAAATGAATTAGAAATCCTAACCACAAAGCTTGGATTTTAATTAGCAAGAGAATGAGAACCACAAATGCTCTATGTGCCCGAGAAACTAAAATAGTTTGTATTTGTATGCTGTAACAAAAAAATACATACTGAATGAGTTGTCTTTGTTTCTGATTTTCAAAAGTTAATATTTGCCATGCTATAGTACAGTATTTTAAATCAAAATAGGTTATGTAAAAGTACTCTGAGTAAATTTGACAGTACTGCAAACAAATAGGATTGTGCGTTTTCTCGTTAACTGTGTTTTCAGCTCAGAGCTTATGCATTTTCTCCAAACGCACAGACCTTAGAGGCACTTTACCCATTTAAGAAGAACACAGATTGTCATATTAAAGATGGCAGACCCACTAGTCATACCACTCGCACGACATTCCACCCCCTATGAGCTTTATAAATTTCACATTAAAATCAATTTGATGGTGTCTCCAATTTTTCACTCCACTCCCTCGGGCTACAGAGCTGCGAATCACATTTTGGGATTAATATGATGGTTCAAGATTCACCGGGATGCAAAGTGCCAAATAAATCAGACTAGTTTCCCAGATATCTGTGTGGATAGATAAACGAACTGGCAGTCAATGTGTAACACTTTGGTCTGAATCTACCTGCAAGTTTTGTGCGCCTCTCATTTGCATAGCACAGTCTTTTAGATGTCTGTCATTTTTCACCAATCTTTGCTCCAGGAAAATTCATCCATGGCAAATCCGTGTTGAATAAATGATGGCACACCAGGCACTTCCCTTTAATCTATTTAAAAACTGAAGCAATCAACAGCCAAGCTTTTGCCAGTAATTAATATCAAAATGCCATTGTAAGGTTGGAAAATGATGACCCAAAGAAGGAGAGATGCAAATTGTTGTTGCCAAATATTCACCTCTTATTCATCAAGTTGAATGGAGCCTCATTACTTAAGGCAAGATCATCTAGCAAAAAGCAATTGTGAGTCTGTGAATCTGTTTTATTTTGTTTGTTTTTTTAAACCTATCATGAATAAGAGAGGAAAATCATTATGTAGAATCAACCTGATGTGCTTTACCTGAGCTTGTTAGTTTTCAGCAAAAAAAGAAAATTAATTATAAAAAGTGGGGTATTTTGCTGTGTTTTGATTATTAGATGTTGTGTTCATAGGGAGACACAGTATAATGTTTCAGGACTACAAAAGAACAAGAACGAATTTACCAAAAAATGTCATATATATTCATGCCACACATGAATAATAAAGTATTTGAGGCCACAAAGTTTTACATAATTTACAAAGAAGACATACAACATCACAATCCAGCATGTGTCCATCTATAATGATTTGAAATACTCAGGAAAGCAGGGAAAGCCACAAATATCAATAGCTGCAATCAAAGAATGTGCTCCAACTCATTCAATCCCATGGCAACAGACTAAGCAGCTGGATAAAAGGACATGTGCACACCCGATCAGCACGACCTGGGTGCAAGGGATCTGAATAAAATTAATTATTCGACTTTTCTGTTCTCCCCAATAAATCCCTATGATTGGCTCGGGTAACCCCAGAGCTAGATCTCTGATTAACAAGGAGCTCTATAATGCCCCCACTGGGCTCTCCGCTGCATAAATAGTCCTGCAGTGCTGGATAGAGGATAGGGAAGGTGACAGGAATCACTCACAGTAACAAAGACTCATTTTTTTTCTCTTGTTCTTCCTGAAAAGGCCTGTGTCAAGTTTTGTTCATACGAGTTTAGTTCTGAGTGTCTATGGGGAATATAAGGTTGGAAATTGGAATGTACTGGCCATCTTTACAGCCTATGACAGCTTGACAGATACACTATAATTGTTGCAACATCACAAACGTTTTAAGTCTTGAGAGACTATACACTGTCCGCTTAACCAGGACTCAAAGTAGTACCAATGAGTTGGACAAAGCACCCTGTATCACAGGAGCTGTCCAGTCCTGAAACCACCACAGACTCATCACAGGCATTTCTGAGCCTCAACAAAAGCAGTTGAAAGAAAGTTAAACAATAAAAAGAAAGCCTGCTGCTCTCAAACAAGAGCAGGAATATTAGATGTTTAAGATAGAAGTAATTAAATCATGCACATGTGCGAGGTAAAAGCTGCAAGATCAATTGATTTGGAGAAACATGATGCGATTTTGCCTGATTAGTGAAAATCACATTAAATCCTGTAAGGCCAGCTTCTTTTAGTCCTGGTTTAATCCTGGTTTAGTCTTGGGGCACACCTGGTTAAGGGCATAGAAAAACCTATGTGTTTGTGTTCTGTCTGTTTCAATGTGGTTTTGTCCTAGTTACAATTGATACTAACACATCAAATCACTGCCTGCATATGGTCCTGGTGTCCCCCTGGTTACCACTAGTTGTAACAAAGGAACCAAACAGACAAAGGGCCAAACAGGACAGGTCACCACTCCAAACTAAATCTCCACTATGTTCTCCTCCAATCAAGGGAAGACACTGCATGTGCCCCTGTCATTATTCAGCAGACAAAACTGTTACCAGATGTCATTATTTATTGATAGTATTTAATATGGAAAATGCTTCTTTTGAATAATACATTTGGTGGAAGAGGGGTGCAGCACTGGTTTGAGGAGAGGAGGGGGCTTGATGAATATTCACACACTGCGTCTGGAGGGATTGTGGTAAACTACCTTTTTTCTGCCTGGCTCTCCTCTTGGGCTTTGTTTGCTCTGCCACTGGCCTGACGGCACAGCTGTGCTGCTCATTCGCTTGGCTTTTTGGCTGTGGCTAGTTCAATATGGCTAATGCCAAACTATTATGTTATTAGCCAAAGCAAAGCGGCAGCAGCCCATTTAGAATACACTCCATCTGCCTGGTTGATGTCAGGCTGCAGCAGAGACCGGGCTGTCAATCAAACAGACTGATGTCCTCTGGTGGCCAAAGGTGCCGTCTTCATTAAGCTGATAAAATGACATTGCAACTCACCAAGTGCTTTACACCATAGAGGACAAACACATGCACTTGATTTGAATGCCTTAGAGCAGTACAACAGCAGACTTATATTCTCCTTGTGGTTTATGTAAACAAAATTGGATCTGTGCACAGACCGCTGTGAGTGTTTTACTGCTTAATTGGATCATGTTATCACATCTGCAAATTAGTCTCTCTCTGCATGAATCCTCCAACATCCCTCCTACTCTTGCTACCATCACAGCAGAAAAAAACAACATTGATTTCAATAAGCCAATACAGCACCTGATGTTAAGTGGAACCAGAACTATTAAATATTAGTGCACAGGCCAGGGGATTAACGCTTACTGGAGACACAGCTGGATCAAAACTGAGCCATAATGAACAATCTTTCAAGTGCGGCACTTATAGCCGGGGGCTTAACCAATCAAAGAGCTGAGCCTGAGGTGCCATCTCCTGATTCTGTGTTCCTGCCTGGGTGCCCTTGTTTGATCAACTGCCAGTACGGCTTTGTTTGTTTTCAAATAAATGTAGCAGAAGGTTTATTTGAGAAATATTAATGCCTTACATTTGGTAAATCTCAGCACAAATTCGGTCTTTGAATCACTTGCTTGGACACTACTCAAGTGCAAAATTGAATTCTCGCCCATTCAAGTTTTTCACTACAAGTGTCTGCACTAAACTGAGCGCAGTCAGGCAGAAAGACGCATTATTGAAATATGTGACAAGAGCACCCTCTTGGAAGAGAATAGATAATACTGTAAAAGGGCCCTGTGTTTTGGCTCTGATTCTCTCCTTTATGGTGTCAGTGCATTGTTGCCTTTGGGGATGGCCAAAGTTGGACAGGAGCCACAAAGAAGCGGTGGATTTTTCAGTATAAGAATAGTGTTCATCCATTGTAGTGCCTCATCAGAGTGAAAACAGAAGCACTGAACTGGCAATAGCATGCTAAAGGAGCACCTCAATGGAGGACAATGGTGTTAACAGCCCTAGTCTATGAACCACTGGAGTCTATGTTCAGCAACAACAAAAGAAAGGGAAAGGTGAGGGAAGTGAAGGACGGGTAGACCAACATAGTCCTACAATATGCATTTCAAAAGAGCAATGTATAATACTATTCTATTCATATGCACATTGTATGAGAAAAGTTCTGAAAACAAAAAATAAATAAAACAGATTTCTGACAGCGCAAAGGCCATCTCAATAGATTATTATTAGAAAAGGCAACAGAAGAGCTGCCTGTTAAAGCAGTATTTTTGTTTACTTTACATTTAAAAACTACCACAAATACAGAATTAAACAGGAGTGCAGACAGGATGACTAGTAACCATTCCACAAAACGCCTGGTTAAAGCTCTCCTTAATTTCCCTAGGGCCACGTGCGACTCAGTCAATTCTCCCCAACACAATTTCTGACAATGACAATAATATAAAACCAAAAAGGATACGTAAACACCTTGGACTACACCCTATGCTGATTCCTATTCAGTTCTAGATAACAAGATACATTCTTCAAGGTGGCCAGATAAACACCTACAAAGAGTCAATGATAGCCACTACATTTACTAATCAAAAAGCAAACATAAAGGATTTTTCAAAAGTCTGTACAAGATTATAGTCAAACAAAGTCTGGTTCCCAAGTTTTCTGTCCTTCGCTCAATCCAAAAGCTTTATAAGGTTGAACAAAAAGGATGCGTGTTGCCTACATTAGGGGAGTCTTGCAGGCTCAAAACCAGCACTGCCAAGACTATGACACAAAACTCATCTAAATTCATATAAAGTTCATTTCACCACCAACTAAGTCTGTAATTGGAAGATAATGGGTGGCTATAAAGGTTCAGTTTTTAATTAAAATTAGCACAAAAACTATGAACTATCTAAAACTAGTATAATCTGAAGCTATCTTTAACAACGGCATGCAAAAATGGATTAAGATACTTTGTATGACGAATATTGACAAGACCCATTTACAAATCAAATCGGACAGTAAATGTGCCAAACCAACGTAAAGAAAAGGCTTGAGGGGAAGATGCGTTCACCTTTTGGATGAGTCCAGTCCACAGGAATGTAGAGCGATGCAGCAGCCTCAGGAGCGCCGGCCGGTCTGCTACAGTGCAGGTGTATAGCGCCACGAACAGGAAAGCTCAACCATCCAACGCCACGGAAAAAACCTGTGGAACTAACCCAAAACACTTCTGGTCAAGAGGTGCCCAAATAACGCGGAGCGCACACTGGTCCCTCACTAGTCCGCTGGTCTTATGAAGAAGAGCGATGCCGCTACGAGTGGACGAGCGCCAGAGTGGTGCTCACCTCTCCAGCAGCTGAGCGCTACTGAACAAAAGAGGGCTCCGCAGGCTCCCTATTCAAATACGAGAGGAGAGAGAGAGGCAGAGAGAGAGGCACAGAGGGGTGGGAGAGAGAGGGGGGAGCGGGGGACAGAGGAGGAGGGGTGAAAATGGCACCCAGGTTGAAGTTTTCACGTCTCCCGCTGTCACAAACGCAACATAAAGTGACAAAATGTACGGGGCAATGTCTGCTTCGCGCTGACCCTTGGATATGCTTTTTGCTTGCTCTGCGTGATAAATTACCTGACAGGGGACACAACACCCACACAGCCATTAGTCTTGAAGTCCCTTGGGAGACGCACATGAAGGAAGACGGTTTGGTCGGCGGTTTGGCATTTTCAGACAAATACAGCCCACGTAATCCAATTATGCTTTTGTTTTAGCGCGCGGTTAATTAACTTGGACTCAACTCGAGTCACGTGTATCGTCACACTAGCGTCGCTGATTAGCCAACTGCAAATGAGCAACAAGTAACGCGTAACTTGAAAAAAATAAAAACAAAAAACAAAAAACAACGTGTCTAATATGAATATTTAAAGTAGCGGAGCGCCTGATGCACCAAATATGAAGTAAAAAATCTAGACTATTTCGACACAGATGAGCTACATTTAAATTGATTTAGTAAAGTATTTAATTTGAATTGCCCTATTGGTGCACAATAGAGGTCAGACCTCTCCTTTCCCTTCTCTTGTAATCTCCTTTAAAGGTGTACCAGGATATGTGAGTTATATTTCTGTTAAAATACATCCTAAGGCATGCAATGAGTGAATGAGTTTAAATATTTAATCTATTCGTGCATGTACTGTGAGCAAATACATATAAGCATCACTGTAGCCGTGCTGTAGGAGCTGTCCATGGTGCTGATAATAAAAGCTCAACATTTTACAGGGCTGACCTGTAACTGCAAGCAATAACAGTGCATTGTGTAGAGGTTATTATAATCCAGTACTACTAGTGAAAAATATCCTCCCAATAGGCTAAATAGTGAATGACAGCAATAAAGGGACAATTTGCTTTGAGCTACTTCTTATCAATATATTGCAAAAAAAACCCAATACTACAGGCAACTTTATTAAATCAAATAGGAGAGCAGTGCTGAAGATTGTGCATTTACAAACACTATTCACTTCATTTACATATTCACTATTCAAGTAAATATGTAAATGTAATACTGGCTCAGTTTTTGGACTTTTGCCACTGTGTAAATTCTGTGTTTTCCAAGATTGATTAAATTGTTTTTAAACCTGTCAACAACTTTTTGATTTTCTGTTAAGCTGCAAAAGGTGAGACCCTCAATACTAAAACCTACCTTAAGTCCTGGACATGAGCCCAAGATAGGATAGACTAACAAAAATCCAACAAAATCCTCTGTGATTTCAAAATGAGCCGTGTCTGAAGCAACACTCGTACTGCTGCATTTTGAGTAGGCTGTGCTTTACCTAAAGCTTTGTTGTGGCAGAGAAGTGCTCGCTTAGATACAAGTGAGAAAAATTTACAATTGCCAATGATCAAAGTGAGATATTCATTGCCTATAAAATTCTGCAGTCATGCATATTATTAAACTGAATAATTAAGACAATATTAGATTCATTCAAACATGCATGTATTGTATGAAATTTGTATTATTATACGCTGCAAAATTCTAATAAAAATTTTATGACAGACACATGTGAATTCTATATCTATAAGCTAGAATCAAAATAAAAATCTGTTTTTATATCTATTTTCATTTCATAAATGCATTTTCCATTTGTTGTAATATTTACATTTAACTTTGGCATGAAAGCAGCAGTCTGGAGATTACAATTTGAGTTGGAATTTTGATATTTGAGCATAATACAACAAAATTACTGTATATGTGAAGTCCACTTCTTGTTGAAAGGATCTTTCTTCCGCTAATATTAGTGAAGACTGTATGCAAACATTAAAGATAGTTTCACTCTCTAGAGGATTTGACATTCAAGCACCACAAACCCTTATCAGATCCCTGCACAGAGTCCCTCGACGATGATGATGTTGGAGGAGATGAAGACTTATAAACTATATATTTGCCTTTTTCTTCCTGCCTCCTCTGTACCTCGCTGGTCTCTTTGCGTCTGCACTTCTCAGAATGACCCAAAGGCAATCAGGCTACAAACAAGAAGAAGAAACAACAGCGCAGCTTATATCGATCCTGAGGCTTTGTAAGCACAGAGTAAATGTGTTTATCTTGTGCAGACACTACATTATACTTAGATTAAATACATATTTGATGTTGGAGCTATAAGCACTAAAGCACACACAAATGTCCTCTAGCAGCCATTTGTTAATACCTTAATTAGAAAAAATAAATCCCTTGGAGATCCCAAAATACTGTCCAGCCATCCCTGAAACCTACTGGAATAATAACGCTCCCCCCAAGAGGATTTGAAATGCTTGTCTGATGTTTGGCTTTTGTTTGTACAAAGTCACAGTTCTAGAGGCAGAACAATCAGTTTTAGTAACTTCAATTTTGACCTACAGAAATGAGCAACAATACATTTTAAACAGAGTACATCTGCCAAGAAACATTTCTGCAGATAATGTTCCTAAAAATTTGTATATTATATAGGAGATTATATGTACCCTGAATGCATTCTTTACTGTTTGATTTTAAACATATAATTCAAAATCAACCATCACTCAAAAGAGTGTTCTGGGATACACTGCAATAGTGCAGTTATTATAAAAGTCAATGGTGTAGTTTTTTATAGTTGGATTGGAAAATGATAATATTTGGGTAACATTAGAAATGGATTAGAAATCACATTTTTTGGTATTCAGTGCACTATGTTCCATTTCTGGTGAAAGGTGCTTGTTACTGCTTTGCCTGGAATGTTTCATAGTATAACATTTATATTATTACAGGTGATTTTGCTCAAAGATACCTTGTGTTGTAATCTTACTGTGAGTGGTGTGGCCTCTCCACAGATCAGACCTGTATCTTGGCCTGATAAAGTCACCTGCTTGTCTCCAGGGGGGATAGATAACATGTATATAATTTGTCATTTGAATAAAAAAAAGGATACATAGTGAATAAAAAAAACAAACAAACAAACAAACATGTTTTTTATTTGTCACAATAACTTTACTTCATCATTCAGGAAGTGATTTCATAAAGCCTGTTACACATTAGAGAAATTATGTGAATGAAAGAAAATTAAGTTGTTTGGCCATGGTCAATAATTGTAAATAATTGTTAAATTGTATCGGATTTATACAACACTTTTTTTGGACATTCAAAGACGCTTTACAGTGCATTATTCATTCACTCCACACTCAGTGGTGGTAAGCTACTATTGTAGCCACAGCTGCCCTGGGACAGACTAGCAGAAGCGAGGCTGCCAATTTGCACTATTGGCCTCTGACCCCCACCAGCACCCACACACACCACTTTTCATACGAGGCAACGTGGGTGAAGTGCCTTGCCTAAGGACACAACTGGCGCCCCACTGTGGCACCTTCATATAATAATAGCAGCACCAAAACTTGATGCTTGGCATTCAGTTATAAATCACCATTTTAATGCATTTGTGTATTATGTATGCATAATACACAATACACATAATGTGGCTAAAATCCATTGACTTATATTATATTCAAATTTACTGGCCCAAACTACTCTGGATAATTCATAACAGTGATCTTGCTTGTGCGCAGAGATTGGAGTCTATTTGCTTTATACTGCAGATGCATCTTCCTTTGACTTTCTCTTTAATAAACATGTATGCATAATCTTCCTCACTGACCTTACACAAAGCCCTATTTCCCGCTCCAACCTTGATAAATGCTGTTCTCATAAAGAGAGGAGCATACACTCCAGCAGCAAAATTAATAATTTCATAACAGCTCTGCAAAAATAATCAAAAACAAAATTAAGCAGTACATGGTGGTCCTCTGGGGGTTTATGAGGCAATTTAAGTTCATAATGACAGTGGAAGAGTAAACAACAAAATAAATGGTATTGGAGGCTGAGTTCGTGTGCATTGCAAAAGCCATGTTCCTTTATAGAAAGCATACGCTGATAACCTTGGTATATACTCATTAGCTTTTTCATTTCTGTGGAGTGCTTTTGATGTTCAAGGGGAACAGGACAAGTATATGAGCGATAAAGAACATGAAGACATAATTTCATCACAGCTGGGTGGTTAGCAATTCTAAGTGAAAGCAGTAAAGGTTCGGGTAATGCAGTTTCTCTTACTTGAAGCTAAATGTGTGCCATGCTTTTACCACCAGCTGAGAATTAATAAACCTCAAACTATACTACAATCATGACAAATGCTATGCGGAGTGAACCCTAAGCCACCACCAAACCAGAAAACTTTAAAATGAGAGACCCAAGACAGGAATGAAAATCAAATCAATGTGAATTACTACATAGGAGGCATATCATTTGTAATTTGCAGTTTATACTCATTACACTCAATTTGCTCTCACAACTTCTATCTTCACTACAAGTCAACATTGGAAAGAAATAATATGGTTGTTAAAGTGGTTTTGTTCTGTAAAAAGTATAAAAAATACTCCCTAGAGACCTATTTTTGAGTACAAAAATACAGGTTTAAATCAAAAAATTTTTAATGGCAGCAATGGTGGTGGTTGGGGTGGTAAGGAGGGATCTACAGCTCACTGACCCACAAAAGACTGACACTAGCACTAAGAGGCAATCAACAAACTGCACTCCCTCATTTACTATCAGGGAGGACAGGGCCTGAGCGAGGGGTTAAATTACCTAATGGTGAAAATGAGAGCTTGCGGGATGAGGTTAGAGAATGACTGAAGGCGGATAGGGAGGCAGACAAAAGAATAGGGGAGGTAGAGAGGTTTAAGGCAAAGAGAAAATTCAGAGTCAGCAGTGCGAAGATGGCCTTAAATGAGGAAGTAATGAAGCTGTGCAGGTGGGGGGCAGGTGATCTATAATGAATGCGGCCTAGAGGGGAGGAGACCGGACACAAGTCTCTGGCCTTTGATTGGTTGTTAATAAACACAACCAATCAGAAACAATACGGAGTGACCTGGAGAAACAGAAGAAAAAAAAGGATGGACAATGATGCTTCCCGGCAGGCTCTCTGTTAAACAAAGAAGTGGTGTCTTAATAGATAGAGCACTAAAACACACACCAGTGGGACATTAGTGGTCTTAAAGAAAGGCATTAGAGGCTGAACAGCAAACCCAGAGACTTTGTTAATTACTTAATAGAAAGTGAGCCAACTGAGCTAATCTTCCGCTCATAGTGTCTATGCAAAACAGAAACCTCATTTAAAGTTGACATTTCACTGAACCTCATTGAACTTTTACAAGGGCATTTTGG
>KN473819.1:5868-47140 GCA_000787095.1 Periophthalmodon schlosseri
GTTCATAGACTCCTCTCTCTTCCCTCACCCTCTTTCTCCCCCTCCCTCTCCTTTTCTTAACCCCCCTCTCTCTCCACGTATCCTCCCTGTCTGTCCTCCTTCTCTCTCCCTTTCTCGCCTCATTCTTCCCTCTATTCCTCCACTCCGTCCTTCTCCTTCTCTGTCCTCCCTTTATCTCTCTCCTTCCCTTTCCCCCTCTTTCTATCTCCCTCCCTCCTTTCTCCCCTCCTCTCTCCTTACCCACCTCCCTCTTTATCCCCAGCCCTCTGCCCCCCTTCCTCTCTCTGCCCCCTCCATTTCTGTTCTACCTTTTTCTCTCGCCATCCCTCCTCGCTCCCCCTTACGTCCTCTCTCTCCCTTCCCTTCCTCTCTCCCCCTCCCTCCTCCATCTCCTTCCCTCTCTCTCTCCCTTCCTCTCGTCTCTTCCCTCCCTCGCTTCCTCTCTCTGTTCCACCTTTCACTCTCTCCATCCTCCATCCTCTGTCCCTCTCGTCTCCTCTCTACTTACCTCCCTCCCTCTCTATGTGCTACCATTTTCTCTCTCGGTCCCTCCTCTCTCCCTCTCATCTCCTCTCTCCCTCCCTCCCTCTCTCTTTCCCGTTTCCTCCATCTTTCCCTCCACCCTCTCTCCTTCCTCTTCCTTCCCTCTCCCTCCCTCTGTCCCTCTCTCTCTCCTCTTCCTTCCCTCTCCCTCCCTCTCTATGTTCTGCCTTTTTCCTCTCTCGGCCCCTCCTCTCTCCCTCTCGTCTCCTCTCTCTCCCTCCTCCAGCTCCTTCCTTCTCCCTCTCGTCTCCTCTCTCCCTCCCTGTCTCCAGTTTCCTCCATCTCTCCCTCCTCCCTCTCTCTTTTCTCTTCCTTCTCTCTCCGTCCCTCTCTCTCTCCTGTTCCTGCCCTCTCCTCCCTCCCTCTCTTTGTTCCACCTTTCTCTCTGTCTCTGTCCTCTCTCACTCTCATCTCCTCTCTACCTCCCTTCCTCCCTCTCTCTCCCGTCTCCTCCCTCTCTCTCCTCTCCCCCCTCTCCCTCCCTCCCTCCCTCTCTCCATCTGTCTGCTCATTCTCAGGAAGTGACTCTCTCAGTATCTGTGATGTCTATCTCACTTGAGCAGCTACACCAGCCCACAACATGGAGGCCGGACCTGCAGAAACACACTTCCACTCCACACATAGACATTTTTTTACACTCAGATCTATGATGGGTGTAAATATATATATAAAATAGGCCCCACTTGTCTACAATTAAATGCATGTATTGTATTTCACATGGACTAAATACTTACCCTCCTAATTCATTTGGTGCTAAATTTTGCACCAAATATCTGATAATGTGGGAGCATATTTATCTGATTACAAATTCAATTAAAACACATTTTTTCTAATTTAAATAATGCAAATGCTGTTCGTTGCACGGTTATATCAGGGCTGCTTGACTATGGAAAAAATACTTAAATTAATCTCGGTTCAAAAATGTAAAGTGTTTCTCCATACAGATGGTATTGCTTTGCTTAGAACGTTCCACAGTATGGTATTAAATTGAATCTGTCACCATGGAGATAAGCAGGTGACGCCAACAAGCCAAGTTACGGGTCAAATCTGTGGAGAGTCGACTCCGCTCACAATAAAAAAAAGTATATTTGAGCAATTAATATGTGTAATTGAACAAATGCAAGCTAGATAAGGTTAGCATTTTCCAAGCAACAATATCTCCATGGAGACGCAAGTTACACGTTGTGCTTTTAATATACTGCATACTGAAGTATTGATATAGTGATCGCTGTGAAATTAGGCCTGTTTGTAATGTTGACTTATGAAAAACAAATGCTTTAAATAACAGAGCTGTATCAGATAGTGCAGAGAACAGTATGTCAGTTATGAGGAAGTTATAAATCTCTCATAGAGTAGATCTGATCTGCTCCTCTGTGACGTGTGGCGTTAAACAGTAACTGCAGTGAACAGTACTACCACAGAATACTTCACATTCCTCCTCCGTGTTTACTCGCTTTGTCAGATATTAACTCAAAGTGGGCTCCAGCTCCGATTTTAAAAGTACACAGACTTCAAAATGGCGATCGTTGTTTTAGTTCTGGGGACTTTTTTGACCATAAGAGACGAGACGTTTCCTCCTGACATTTACAAGTTTTTTTTTTATTTTTTAGTTTAGCTTAGTCATAAAAAACAGGCTAATAATTCTAAACAAAAATCGGTAACACTTTATAACTACATAATTGACCAAAGACTATAATGCAAAATGGACTTTCCAGAGTTTTTAACCATGTTGTAGTTGTTTCGACGCACATCTCGATACATGGGTCACGATATCGATTCGATTTCGATACGTTCTGAGTTTCAGGGGGAAAAAAAACCCCAAAACACTCTCCCTGGATTGATGATATTAACATGAAACACCAGGAGAACAGTTTTTATAATAGACTCTTAATATAGCCTGCCAGGGGAATTACACTATCAGAATTCCTTTTTCGATGATGATTTCATGGTTTATTTTGGATTATTTCTTTTGTTTCCCTCCTGAGTCTGACTCCCCTCTCACTATGTTTACATGCCTGTGTCCGCGCCGCTCGCCCTCGTCTCCAGCCGCAGCAGTGACATAAGCTCCTCCCACAGACACACGGCGCTCTCCCATCTTCTTTCTGAACACCCAAACCACGTGATACTGCGTAGAAATGTCTCGACGGACTGTTTTCGGACTAAAACTGAAAAAAAGATTGCGTATATCTCGAGTCGCATCGTGTGTTCATTACGAGAGCATTTGGTTGAGTTCATATTTTTGTCATTCTGGATCCAGCAACATAAAATAACAGATAAAACCCACTTCAGCTGTGAACCTGTATGGAGCTGTTTACTTTCGTCTTACATTCAAGACATCATTGGTCCGATTTATCCGTTTTCATCGGCGCACGCTCACTGTGACGTACGCACTTCTCCAGTTTTATTTTCTTAATCGGTGATACGTGCAGGATTTGGCAGCGTGACGTCAAAATTTTCGCACAAATGAAAAAAATCCGCCGCTCGCCAACAACTACGCGGCTCTTTGTCGTGATGACGTTTACGGCGACGTCAGCTCCCATTAGGCACCACAGCTTTCTAACGCAAAAGCCAGCGGATTTATTTCTTAAAGATATCCAGTAAAAGTACAAATAGCTTTACCTTTTTGCTCAAAATTCTTAAAGACTTCAAAATGAATACAGTATTGTTACAAAATATACTTTCAGCTGCGACATTCTTGTGCAAAATGCAACATTGTCATGCCCTTCCTGACTCAACACACTATCAAAACATGACACTTAATTCAAAAGAGTGCAAGGAAGTAGGATTTAAATAGTCCACACTTTGACACAAAATGGCTCCATTAGCGTTAGCATCAACAATTTATATTATTAATATTTATTATGAATACTAATTATTATTAATAGCTATTTTTGTTCATTTGTATTGTGACCAAACTACCATTCATCGACATCAAACCAAGTCATTTTGATCAGTGACTCACATCCTCTGACAGGAAGTAGAAACCTCTTACTTCCTCCTTTCATGTCCATGTAGTATTTATCACAGCACCACGCACCATGTGACTGGATCACGTGACCTTATCATTGGCTAACAGGGCCTTAAATGAGACTTCAAGCTTCTGCCTCACAGTCCACTGGCCACACGACGTCCAACATCTGTAGCACCTAATTCTGCTCGACACAGGGACTGACAGGGCTCCCGCACGGCCACGGAAAATCAATGGGATCGCCAGTGTAGGATAATATATGTACGACACAATTACAACAGCAGGAACGCCGAGGGGGGATCAAACTGGCGAGCTCAGAGTTAGTGGGCGGGCTATTTGTTGATACTATGATGAAGAAATGTGTTACTGTAATGGTCTTACTAGTTTTCAAGTGAAGTGGTACTGACAATAAAGCGGATGCAACAAATATCGAGACGGGGCGGAAGCATCTTCAGGCCAACTTAAAGCTGCACCATGTAACTTTTCCTGTCATTTGCTTGTCTCCATGGAGATGTTATTGTTTGGCCTGGAATCTTCCACCGTATGGCAAAAAATGATCTTGTTAGCGGATTGCTCAAAGAAGAGAAATACTTCAGCGGAGGACACTTCTGTGTTTAGAAAGAGAGATGTTCGTGTCTCAGTGCTAATGCTAATGCTAATTTTGAGGCATAATAAATATTAAAACAGCAGCACAAAGTGAAGTATTGTACATACAAAATTAATTGGGTAGTCTTTATTTTAATTCATTTGAATTTTAATATGTTGTTTATTTGATGCGTTTTCAATTTTAATAAAAGTGACTATTAGCTTAGAGACACAGTGAGCTAGCTAGCGTGCTATTGTGTACAGAACCTATTCCTGTTGCTGACAGCAGAGGGAGCTCCAGCGCCTAGATGCCTCATTGGAAAAGGTGGTGTGGTTCATAAAGTATATTTACCAAATGTAGACATTATTTAAAGTTAGAAAATGTGAAATACTTGACCAATGGTGCCCAAAAGCATCTTTAATAGAGCTGCAGTCGACTAAAGAAAGTCTTGTTGGATTAAAGACATGTCCTGCCAATCAATTGGTTGACTAAAAAGGGGGCGTGGCAAAAGCTCTCAAAACTATTACGTATCTCTATGTATCTGACCCAAACTGCACTCACAAGACCACACCTGCAGGGGGAGTTCATGCAAAAAGTACTATTTATGCAGAAAATGTATTAGGAAACAATGTATTTATAGAAAGCCTTTTTACATAGAAATACCCAAAAAACCCAAATCTTCAACTAACTCACTCACTCACTTCTTTCTGCTGTTGTCCCATATAAATCCTTATCATCTAAATCAGTCAACTAAGACGCCATCGACCAGTTAAAAGACTAAACAAAAGAGAATTAAAGCCACAAGAATGCATCCTACGTTTAGATATTTGATAAACATAGTCATAGTCATAGTAAAGTCACCTGTGTCTTGCCCGTTAGGACTATTTGAACTCGTCCCGAGCGTCTGATGCGGAGGCACGCGGCGTTCTTCACTTTTGTCCCACATTTGACTCCGTACCCTTCAAAAGGTTAGGCCAGAATCATGACCTTTGGAGCCATTCAAGTGTGTCCTGCTTGTGCACAGCTGACATTTCACACATTACATCTGCACACAGCCGCAACAGTGAGCCAACCTGCTGCTCAGAGCTAGAGCTGTAAAAGCAGATACTAAACGATACTAAAACCAGTATCAAAACTAGATACTAATTTTTAAGTATCGATACTGAAAAAATCATGACTCGACATGCTCAAACGTGACTTCTATGTCCCACACTCACACCTGCACAACCGGAGCCACGGCCCAGAGACGTCATCGCGCGGCGCCGTTTGTTTACATGGATCTATTAGGCGGTGCAGCAGTGCTATCGCTTTAGCGGAGAAAATAAGCCCGGCAACATCAAATATGTCTTAAACAGCGAGTCAGATGTGAGTCCTGCTGTGACACTCCTCTGTGAGTTTACGGATTAAACAGCAGCGTGGAGCAGCGAGGACGACAGGAGACGAGGCTTCGACACTTCCGTCTGTCACAGCCCTCACTGAAGTTCATTCACGTTTTCCTCCTTTCCTCTTCCTCTCCGTGCGCAGGACAGTAAACGGAGCGTGTGCGCGAGCAGCTGTGCTGAAGTCCCAAAAGAACCGTGCCCCTTTTGCGCTCACAACGCTGCGCTTTAGGACTATCTGAGCCTGGGCACGGTTCAACTGGGCCTTTTAAGCGTATTTTATGGAAGGTAAGATAGATTACTCGATTACTAAAATAATCGACAGCTGCAGCCCTATTGTTCAGAGCCGCTTCCTTAGTATCGAAATCAAAATTGGACTTTTCGTATCATGACAGCACTACTCGGAACATACACAAAAACAATGGTTGGATCATTTCTCTGGCTGCAGCGGCGAGTCCAGAGCAAACTGACTGAGGCTGTGTTTGAGTTTCACAGGAGTCTGTACTGTTCCATTAAGTGTCATTATTTACCCATCTCAAATGTGGGTGCAAACCTTTATAAATGAGGCCGTAGTGCGCCCTTTTGCCCCCCCCCCGCAGACCCGGGCATGTCTCGCTGTCAATTTTACAGAATAATATGTGAAAATAAACACAGTCCAGTTTGTATGTAACAACCTGCTGACCATATTAAACGTGACAATATAAAGGTGTAGTGATTTTTTAAATGGAGTTAATATGTTTAACTGAGATTCAGGAGCAGGACCACGCCTCAACCTCCTCCTGCTCCTCTCCAGCTCACCTCAACCACGCCTCTAATTTCCCAGAAGCCCTATTTATACAAGTCTATCCCGGAAACACCGTCTGCCTCCGCTCTCTCGACCCCTCCCTCCCCGTGTCTCTTGTTCATCTTTCAGACCTGAAGACCTCACCATCTACAGAGAAGGGGGGCTCCTGAATCGGCTGGGGTAACCCGGGGGGTCCTGAATCGTCTGGGCTAACCACCTGAGACAGAGCCCCCATCCTGAGTCTCTACCCAGCCTCCACGTCCATTCGTATCATCAATAAATATCTTTATCGTATACCATAGTTGTGGCGTGGCCCTTGCTAGTGAAATATATGTTTTTTCTAACTCAGATAAACACAAATGTGCTTTTAAATGGTCTAAATGGTCATTTTGGTCACATTTTTATACAGCGCTTTTCCACCTTCAGGGCGCTCAAAGGAACATCAAGGAACCACTCACCCATTCGCACACACACACATTCATACACCAGTGTACGCAGACACTGGGGGCGGGGCGGGTGAAGTGTCTTGCCCAAGGACACAACGACAGCATTCATCTGTGGGAGCCGGAATCGAACTGGTCAGACTTTTACTTTTACATTTTTTCCACCTGTTTCTGTACTTTTACTACTCCTACTAACTACCTCACTGTAGCAATGCATAAATGACCATAGTTTGCGATCACCTTTAGCATCGGCGGCAGTAGCGGTGAGTCAACCTGCAGAAAAACGCATCACGTGACTCCTGAGACAAACCTGATTGGTCGAGGGAGGAAATCATTTGAAACCATGATTGAAGAGTCTAAAGATGTGCAATAATAATTCTCCTGTCAACACGGCGGCTTCCTGTCCACATCTACTTTTATGGATCGCCATGGTAACACTTCATCACAACGCACTCAGCGAAAGATGAACTGCGCCGGAGGTGGTATTTATGAGAAGCAATTTCCAAACAGACAGATTGTTGCCATGGCGATGTTGTGGCATGACTCATACAATGGTTAGCCACATCGAAATGATACTCAGGAAGAGATTATTAAAACACTACAAATATAGACCTAACTAATAAAGATAATGGGTTTATAATTACAATTTGTAAATTAGCATCTTTCATGTTAATTTGAAGTTAATTACACCGCATCTTACACCTGACTTGCCAGATGGTGGGATGTGCAGATAAGCTCGGAGGGTCGCCAGAATTTGTTTGTTTAGTATTCAAAAAAGACTTATTGTGCTTGTGTCTGCTCTATAGTTATAATCTATGACACCTGTGGATCATTACGTTATAATTTGCACATTTTAAATCACAAAATTCATCTAAAACGACTTAATAAAGGAAACAAGTCTGCGCTAGAAACTGCGGTGTCCAATGGGAGCCGACGTCGCCGTAAACGTCATCACAACCTGAGGTGCTAAGATACTATTGTAGCCGCAGATGCCCTGGGACAAACTGACAGAAGCGAGGCTGCCACGTACCCCTCAGACGCTCACACGCACACCACATTCATAGCAGGCAGGGCGGGTGAAGCGTCTTGCCTAAGGACACAACGACATAACTGGGAATCACTGCTGTAACCGCTGAGCCACTGCAGAACAAAGTCTTTTACGACCAACCGGGAATTTCACGTTCTCAATCAAACCAAAAACTTGCCCACAGTTTCACTTATTAAAAACTTAAAATGTACAATATCGTTCAAGAGATAACGTCGCTTTAGTCTGGCGTCAGTTCAGCTCATAAAAACTGTAGTAATTTGCTAATATGACTTAAGTAAAGACTTTTTTTTCCAAATCATCATCATGTTTGCTTCTATTTGCGCCTTCATCTCAAAGCAAACACAGATCTGGCACTCCCCGTTTGCCTGTCTATGTCTTGCTTAAGGACACAGCGACATTAGTTTTGTACAGCTTTCATAAGACGTATATTTTCTTCGAGGCGGCCGACGTAATGACAGCTTTGTGTTCCCTTTGCATTGTGTGTGGAGCCGCGGCAATGGGAACCAGGCCTTCTGTTTGAATGTGTTATCTGGACCTGGACGACTCAGTAAACAGTTGAAAGTGGGACATTTGGTGGGAAATACAAGCAGTAGTTCACTTTCCTCATAACAGACAACTGGGTTTCACTGTCACTTAAAGCTGCACTATGTAACTTTTTAGTACAGTGCTTGTCTCCATGGAGATTTTATTGCTTTGCCCGGTTTGTATGTGTGGGATTTGTGTAGCTTGCAAACATACATTCTTAACTGTGAGTGGGGCCGCCTCTCCACAGATCTGATCTATAACTTGGCCTGGTAATCGGGGAGAATTTAAGTGCCATGGAACATTCAAGGCAGCAATTCAATCTCCATGGAGACGAGCAGGTGGTGGATCCTCCATCTCCACCAAACATAACGCGTCTTTAAAGGTTCTACATTACGCAAAATTGGCTGTTATTGGTTGGTTGGTTGTTACCTCCTCAAAAACACACCTGGAGTTGTGTTTTGTTTCATTCACACATGTTTGAGTGACCCTGTTATTAGTCTGTCTACGTCTCCAAACCTCAAAATGCTCTTTTCCACCCTGTGATGTCACAAGGTGGTAGTTTTCAAGTTAACAGCTCCTTTTACCTTCATTTCCAGGGCTGAAATCATCCAACTGATTCTAGTGAAGGTGTGTGGAGTTTAAAAACACTGTGGAGCACTTCCTGTATTACCACATGACATCACAAGGTGGAACAGAGTGTTTTCAGTTTGGTATGTTTGTGATGAGGAAACAACACTCACTTCCTGATTACCACATGACATCACAAAGTGGAACAGAGTGTTTTCAGTTTGGTATGTTTGTGATGAGGAAACAACACAACAACAAGGGTCAGAAAATGGCGTAATATGGGCCCTTCAAGTGTTTCTTTCTTAATATACTATAAATAGAAACTGGGACCAAAATGTAAAATTATGCAAACACAAAACATTACACAGCATTGCCAAAAAAACCCAATATCCAACCAATGTGTTACTATAACTCAGCTATCCCACTAACCCAAAGGTTGATGGTCCAATCCCCATTACAAACATACACAGCATAACATTTGTGGCACATTTCTAGCAACTTTATGTATGAATGTGAATGAGTTTGGAAGCTGACCAAAAACACTGGATAAAATCGACGCATTTATCACAAACAGCTGTAACAATAGGCGTAATTAAAATAAATGATATAATTACCATCACCAGTCTGTCTAGCAGCTTGATATTTGGATTTGCGTCAGGGAACTGAACCCGAGAGCAACCAGTACCTTCACCGCTTGTCGCAGTTTTTGCATTAAATCAAAAATCTGAAAAATGCAATAGTATAATCAAATCTTTTACAAATCAATGCTGTTTTTTCCCATTTTAAGTCTTTTAAGTCTAGTCAGCCATTTTTGTATCCAAGACTCCAACTCAACACAGCCCCATTCTTTCACATCCTCCATTTTTCCACCACTAAAAATCCCTGTATTCAAACCGCAGGTATCCACCATATTAGAACCACGAGCATGTCACTTTTTCTATCCCCAAACGCAGTAGGTATCTCTCCTTGGAGCCGTGTAACAGCTCAGACGCGGCCGCATGAGTTGCACACATATGATATAATGATGCGCGTTTTTCCCTGTGATCAATAATGCATGGAGAGGGAGCACGAGCGCGGGATGCTGAGGCCGAACACACCCCTTTTTCAGGCGCGTGCGCGTGAGGACCGTCTACAAGCGAGCGACGTGCACGGGCCACATCTACATTACACCGATACAGTTTTTTACTTGCATTTTTTTTTTCTTTCCCCCAAAACATCATAGTATGAAACGGCATCTTTATGGTTAATGGAATTCACGTCACAGCTCGCAAGTGATATTTAAACATTTTCAACCTCAAAAATGTCAAATGTGCTTTTTTGGGGGGGTTAAATGGTAAATAATGAACCCAACACATTATTTTGTTGAAGTCAGGCAGTTTTTAAACAACACAGTTATCAGTTTAATTCATAGCACTCAAATGAGTAATATATTTTTATCACGCAATTGTGCGAAATCAAACTACCGACCATAAATCATTTTACAGCACGCTTTGTCTCGCTGTGGGTATCCAATAAGACAAAAGAAGCGCTCATAGCCAATAAACCCACCCAAAAACCGTCTCCAAAACATTTTACGCGCATTACGCACACGCGAACATGGCTTACCGTCTAGCGTGTGGCTGTACGCTGCTTCCTGCACTGTCCCCCCGGCTTCGAGTGGCTTTCCTCCGCGGTTTGTGGTTCCTCCGCTGATGCTGCTGCTGCTGCCTGTACCGCTGATGCCCGCCCGGCTCCCGGTCTCTGCCTGCCTCTGCGCGCGCACCCACTCCAACGCACGCACGCACGCTCCCTGCTCGTGCACGTGGTGATAGAGTTAGAAAAAAAAATCATGTCAAATCAAGATTAAGTTGAGTTGTAGACGTGACAAGTGTGTGGGGTGCTGGTTTGTGCGTGCGTAATTGTGAGTTTATGAAAATAGTTGGATTTTTAAAATGACAAAAGAGGTATTTTAAACGGCAGAGCTTTTGTCACGTGATATTTTAGCAGTGTAATGTCATGTTTGCGATTTGTGTTCAAGTTAATGTATTTTCTATTTGCTTTGTTACACGGACAGCCATGCCTCTAGTTTCCGCGAGTGGCTTTATACAGTTTGTTGCCCCAGCGCGCCCTCTGCTGTTCACTGTGAGCAAGTGAACATTAATATTGTTTTGCCTTTCCAAAAAAAAGTGGATATCACTGTCACAGTGGGAAAATGCATTTGGAGATAATAGCCTTTGACTCTGTAGTTTCTCATAGACATCTGGATGAAAAAAACCACACCACAACCATTCATGACTCATGACATGCATTTATTTGAACTTGTGATAAACAAAAAGACATTTCTTAGTGTTGAAGTGATTGGTGGTTGCCAGGTGGGTCGATGGCTCAGATTGTCAGCCTTGCTTCTGTCAGTCTGCCCCAGGGCAACAGTGGCTACAGAAGTGGTGCGGTACAGCAGGGCACTGCCAGGGACAGAACCAGACTGCAGAGCACTGTGTGCTTTGAAGAGGTGATCAGCTGCGAGCTCCCTTCTCTTCAGGAGCTGTACCTCTCCAGGACTCAGAGGGAGCAGGTCGGATCACAGGACTCAGGGGGAGCAGGTCAGATCACAGCTGACCCTTGTCACACTGGACATGAACCATTTGACCCACTCCCCTCGGGTAGGAGGCTACAGTCCACTCGGAACAGAACCTCTTGCCGCAAAAACAGTTCCCCCTTTGACGTTGAATTCATGAACACTTTATAACACCAGTCGCTTTAAACAACTTACTTCAACTATAATGAATCTACGAGCACTGAGAGCTTTTGCAGTGTTGTTCTGCCCTGCTCTGTATTTTGTATTGTATTTCACTGACAATGGCATGAACACTTCTTCTAATATTTGGAGTCTATTCTTCATACAAGGAGCGGAGACGCTGCAGAGGACGTTTTGTTTGGCTACAGACACTACAGGAGCATTTCCCTGAGACTGATCTGACTTATCAAACATCTGAGAGCCAAAACACAGGAAGTCTGTGTCTTCCTCTTCCTGTTTGGGGAAAGATGGTAGAATTTGTCCAGTTACCAAACGCCAAGACAAACTAGAAAACCCTGAACCTGTATCAAGTTTCCATCAGAGCTTTATCCAAAGATTCTGGGTTCATTATTATTGGTTATTGGTTCAAATATATTAGATGGTTTGTTTAGTGACAACATTTAGAAGATCATTTTAAAAAGTCCAGACTGTCTGCCATTTGGTGTCACACTTGTAATTATCTCAACTATTTTTCAGTTTAAATGATCTTCTGGTCTTTTAAATGGTACCTCTCAAAAAGATGGGGATTTCAATTCACAAAGTAATCACAACAATTGGCATTTTATTTTATTCTAAAGCCACAGTATGCGACTTATTTTGAACCACGAGTGAGGAACATGTTCTGATGTGTCTGACTGTAAGAACTTTCGTTAATTATGCAGAATTTGGGATGGATGACATTAATTTTGATAGCAAGTCTGATCACAACAATTAGTCTGAAAAATTGCTATTTCTATGTTTCATGTAGAATTTCAGTGCCTCAATTTTTTATTTATTTATTTATATATATTTTTGATTTTTCCGAAATGGTTTGATTATTTTTTCCACTGTCACTGACTATATTTACATCAATACAGGCGAAAAATTCAAAACCCACTAACTGAAAGGTTTCGGAATGAACTTTATAAAGTACTGAAGAAACTACTTCCTGGTTCTCGTCTAACAATTATTTTACAAATAGCTGCTTTTACAGTTCACTGTGTGGTGCAGAGGGACAAGCAGGTGGCACCATCAGGCCAAGTTACAGGTCAGATCTTTGGAGCGGCGACCCCACTCACAGTAAGAATGCGTGTTTTTCAAGGCAGTTTTTGAGCAACACCTGTAACTGAATAGTTGCATGTTAGATAAGATTAATGCTACACTGTGGAGCATTCTAGACAGTCTCTTTTACACCTTTACACAATGAATTGACAAGATATTGAGGATAAGGATAAAACTACTTGTTCTCATTATGGGGTGTGGATTTTGCGTGGTTTGGACTTGATCTGATTATGATCTGTTCACTCACATCATGGTAATGTGTTTCCCACGTGGAGACAAAAATTCCCATGACGTAAATCCTTTATTATTAGATCAACAGCATGGTTTAAAGAGCCCATATTATGCTGTTCTGATCTGTGTTATAGTGTCGTTTCCTTATCAAAAACATACCCCACTTTGTGTTTTGTTTCATTCCCACATGTTTTACACACAAGTTCTTCTCTCAAACAGAAAACACTCTGTTCCACCTTATGATGTCATGTGGTAATACGGAAAGTTCTCCGCTGTGTTTTTAAACTCCATACACCTTCACTAGAATCATTTGGATAATTTCAGGCCCGGAATTGCCAATTTCTACTAAACTGAAGGCAAAATGTAGCTGTTAACTTGAGAACTACCGCTTCATGAAATCACAAGGTGGAACAGAGCATTTTGAGCTTTGGAGATGTAGACAGACTAATAATAAAGTGTTAATCAAACGTATGAATGAAACAAAACACAATGTTAGGTATGTTTTTGATGAGGTAATAATATTATAACATGGCTTAAAGCTCACATGAGTCATTTTTGCGTAATATAGGACCTTTAAAGTTCAGATATGGGTTAAGGTTAGAGTTAGGCAAGTAGTGACTAGCGTTAAAGCTATAGTGTGTAATTTTTTTGCCCAAAATAGACTAAAATAAAAAATATTCATTTTGGATGTTTTTATTGCACTGAAAAACATGTCCTTACTGTGAGTGAGCTTTTATCTCCTGACCTGGAGAAGGGCTTCCTCCTGCTTGTTTCCATGGAGATATTGTTGAATTGTTGACTTTAATATTCCACAGTATGGCATGAAACATATCTATCTCTATGGAGAATGTTCCGAAGTATAATATAAACTTTCTGTTTCCATGGAATCGTGCAGCTGACTTTCCACGTCTAGAATGTTCCATACTATCACTTTAAGATCATGATTAGTCTCGAGCAAATGAATGTAAGTTAATATAATGCATGGGAACCCAACCTGTGTGGGCGTGTGTGTGTTTTTGTTTCGCTAAAAGTGTGTATTTCCTAACAAAATCACATTATTGAGCTGCAATTCTATGAGCCTCGAAATGACCCGGTGAACCTCTCTCACCCGTGTGACCTTTGACCTCTCACCTGAAAGTTCTTCGGGGTAATCTGGACCAGCGCCAGCAGCGGTATTATACGTAAGGATGAGTGAGGACCGCTCCCAGAGGCTGATGGGAAACCGCGGCAGGAGTGGAGTCAGGCGCATGTCGGAGCATGCAGACAAGTGCACTGTTCAAATATGAATTTAATCTAGTCTCATATTCACTGTCCAGACAAGCGAGCTTTTGACACACAGATATTACTCACTACTGTATCATAAAACCAGAGAATTTGTCATAGAGAAAAAAAGTTTGAGAATTGTGTTACTTGTAAAATTGCGATTATGACTATTTAAAGGCAAGAAATTGGCAATTCCAGGGCTAAAATCATCCAAATGATTCTAGTGAAGGTGTATGGAGTTTAAAAACACAGTGGAGCACTTTCTATATTACGACATGACATCACAAGTTGGAACAGAGTGTTTTCAGTTTGAGAAGAGCTCAGCCTAAATGTGCAGTGTTAGTGTGTTAAACATGTGTGAATGAAACAAAACACAACTCCAGGTCTGTTTGTGACGAGGAAACGACATTATAACATAGATCAGAAAACAGTGTAATATGGCCCTTTAACATTTGAGAAAACAGAAATCTGAACTGATAAACTCATGCGAGAATCATACGCATTTCAGAACATGTTTGTGGATGTCTAAACTACAGCGTTAGCAGCTTTTTACATAGTAAAAGAGGATTTATTTTTCTTGTGCAGAAGAAATTATGTCACTCAGATAATTACAGTCTTTGCCCATTCAAATTGCGATTTCGATTTGAATGTGATTAAACTTGGCGGTCAGAGCAAACACAAAATGGCAGCCAGATGCGTTAACAGAAATTTCGGGGCTCGGAGCAAGAAGCCTCACATGGGCCCCCCTTTAATGTAAATTAATAGGATGATGGTCCAATTTATGGGCCCTTAAAACCCTGGGGCCCGGGACAACGGACCCCTTTGTCCCCCTCTGTCTACTCCTCTGATGGCAGCCACACGTCCATCATTCTGGCACTGGGGCAGCTGTGACTCCAAAACTAGTTCACCAGCATCAACACTGTAACGACTACAATTATGAGCTATTAAGAACAAGACAAGCAAAAGCAAATGACCGCCTTTAATGAATACTTTTAAAAACATGCTCACTAAAGCTGCACTATGTAACTTTTCCAGCAGAGAGTTTGTGATGACTTTTTCTTTAGCAAAATATGTCGTGGCTATTTTTATTGGCTGTAAGCTACGTTAAAAGCTGAGGTGGGTAGAATTGCCAAAAACTGTACTCAAGTAAGAGTGACGTTACTTCAAAATAATATTACTCAAGTAGAAGTACAAAGTAGTGGTTCAAGAAATTACTCAAGTAAAAGTAAAAAAGGCAAAAGTACTACTTAAGTAAAAGCAGTGGCGGAAGAAGTACTCAATTTTGTTACTTAGTAAAAGGACAGATACTGGAGCAAAAAAAATATTCACATGAAAAAATCTACTTAAGTAAAAATGTTAAAGTATCTGTTTAAAAATGTACTTAAAGAGTAAAAATTAAAAGTATTTTGTACATATTTTGAGGTCTTATAAGGCTTCAGATGTAGTGCTTTTGATACAAATTTGTGCTGAATTTTGTTCAACGGAAACAATTGAATCAATCTTTTTTTTTTTAGCTGTTTTTATTTGTATATTTTTGTTTTGCTCAAACCATGAACATGTTAAACATAAACCCTCAGACTTTTCAGCAGGTCAAACAATAATAAAAAATACTTTCACTTTTCAGTCCAGTTCAAAAATCTAGTGGAGTAGAAAGTACAGATACCTGCTCTCAGATGTAGTGAAGGTAGAAAGTAAGATACCTGCTCTCAGATGTAGTGAAGTAAAAGTTAAAAAGTATCCGCTTTAAAAAAAGTACAGATACGATATACCTAAAAATTCTACTTAAGTACAGTACTTTACTACTTTTACTTTATTACGTTCCATCACTGAGTAAGAGTAACTTAAGTGACTGTTGGGACGTATTTATAATTTCAAGTTAATGTAAATGGAAGCGCAAAACATTAAATACTGCACAAATCTGGTATTTTCAAAGTACAGACACAAAAATTAGACAAACTAAATCATATCTGAAGGAGCAAGAAACACAAATGTTCAAATCATTTCATATCATCAACATAAAGCTCTTGTCACTTGTAGAGTTAGTCACAGTGAAAACTCAGGTAGGAGTAAAAGTATGCTGCTAGAAAAGTACTCTGAGAAGTACAATTTCTTTCTGAATACTACTCACCTCTGTTTAAAAGTACTGATGGCAAACTGCATTCACTAAATACATAATTATATGCAGGCTATATAACTAATTAATGGTGGTGTAGATTGTGGTGTGGTGTGATTTTGCCTTTAAAAAATATAAAAATATTTATCTTGATTTTGGATTGCATATTTTTATTCTCCTGCTGTTCCTGAACTGTGCATTGCAACAATGGAATTTCCCATTGTTGTAGTGTGAACCAAGCTGTTACTTACATTTTGGTTTTGAGTTATTGGTTAACGCCCCCAAAAGACAAATTAAAACCAAAACAAAAAAACAAACAAAAAAAAACAATCAAACTCTTTCAAAGTTTCTTTTCTAGCGTGACAACTTGACGCAAACTGACAGCAGGAGGAGCACGTGAGACTTTTCCGCAACTGGTACCGCTTAAGTGGGAGGGGCCAGTTGATTAGAGGGGCGGGACTTGGCTTTACGCCGTGTGTGGGTTTCTGCCACTGCGCGCGCACGTGTGTACGCGTGTGTACGAGGCGTGCGCGCATCGCTCTGAGTGACTGGGACAAACTCAGCGAGGGCTCCCCGCTTCACACCGGCCGCTCTCCAGACTGAAGAGTGGCACGTTTCTCCCCCAAAACAACTCCAAAAGTGTCCGAAAACAAAACAAAGTACAGCTGAGCGCGCTACGGGAGGTCGAGGAGGACACGGCAAGGACGCAGCGCGCTTTTGGGCACGTTTTGGAGATATTTTTCATTGGATTTTCAACTTTTTTCAGTGCGGTAGAGAAAACCCGATGAAACAAAAGACATATAAGCGCTTACTGTAGTTCCATTGATCGCTGGCCGTGCGTCAACTGTACGTGCACGCTCTTTACCGCGGATAAGGACCGAACTGTCGTATCTTTTGGGGACTGACACCAAACACATGAGCGGCTCTGAGTGCACTCTGGATCCCCTGGGATTACAATAACGAGGCGATGGATAATTTCTTCACGGAGGTAAGGCGCAACTCCATTCAAAATAATACGCGCTTGGCTTTGCTCCTTATTGGTGCTAAATAGTTGTAAAGATGGTTCATTGAAACTTTTAATTCTGTTGGACTGGGATAATTGATGGATTGTTTTTGTTATTAGCTTATATTCAATTTTCTCATCCAGTTTGTTTATTATTAGGCTCAAAAGGGGTGGGTGCTAAACGTGGGTGCTAAAGCAAGAAATCAATTTGACGGGTTTGGTTATTACATTAGAATTGGAGATTATTCATTTTGAACTATGGGTAATACTTTTAATTCTGGCTACATCATGATAATCTGTGCATTTCAGCAGCAGCAGTCTAAAATTGCGTTATTGTTCTAAAAACATGTACATTTATTAAAACCTAGGACGTTACCCTGTTGCACGTGAGTTCTAATATGAACATTTTTGTATGAATGAACATCAATAGGACAAAGGAACAAAATACTGCTTTTAAAAATATTTGACAGTGACTTTGTGACCCTTTGCTCAGTTGGACCCTCACAAACTGCATTTCATCTCTTCTCAAGATTTTTTGGAAATATAAACACTATTATTCATAGGCCTACAAAAATAACTATTCTATTCAATTCAAGTGTATTTATTTAGCTCATTTAAAACAACTTCAGCTGACCAAAGAGCTTCACAAAAAAACCCAAATCACAGATAACATGACACATAGAAAAAGTACAATAAAACATCAAGATATCCCGTCTGGCTAGTATTAAATGCCAGGGAGAGGTGGGTTTTCACTCCAGTCTTAAACTGCGTTAAAATTGCGTGTTTAAAATGTGTGTTTTTACTAGATTTGATCAAATATAGCACTTTTTTGCGTGTCAGATTATCAAAATGCAAACAAACTCTCCATTATATATTTATTTTACTCATTTACCCATTTCAGAACACACATTTTCTTATATCGGTGCTATATATGTCGCTTGTGTATGGCTGTATGTTGTTTTTATAATAGTATTTGAACAGTGTGACCCTAGGTAATATATCGGTAATATTTTTGGTCAGTTTATCTATATACATTTAATCTATATTCCCGTTATGCTCAAACCTGGCACCAGCGTCTCTCCTACGACTTGTTTTGGTGAATGTACTGTCCCTATACAAAAAGCGTACCATCCCATAGCACACCTCCACACCTGACACTGCCGATTGTAAGCAGCTCTAATAGCACCATATGAACGTAAAAAGAGGTGGTCCCGCCGGGTTTGAGGCATTTCCGCACCTCTCCTCTGCTCCGCTGAAGAAAGCAGCCCTGTAATGTAAACCTATTCTTAGCCCGGGTCTGAGTCTGGACCCTGTCAGCTCTGAGACTTGTTGAATGGGTAAAGATAAAGTGGAGTTCAGCACACTTCCGGTTCTCACTGATTTGAAATGTGTAAGGAGATAGGCTGCGGTCACATTTGTCCTGTTCTAGTCCTGGTTTGGTCTAGGTCCCAGTTGTATTCCCAGTTTCCCTGTGATGATAACAGCATTGTACTGTTTTTGTTAGCACTTTTGGTTTTGAATGGGTATAGGTTTATTAGACATTATATTGATCCTTTGCAGTGACATCACGCTGGGGGTGTTCTGCATGCATGTCTATGGTGGAATGTTCAGCAGTTACCATGGTGACACAATGCGCACACTAGCGATCAAAATACAAAATGGATTTAAACAACACATTTCCATGAGCCTGTGATCAATACGAGCGTCCGTGGTCCTGTTTAGGTGTTTGACTTTCAACAAAAACGGTGAGCGTGACTAACTGAAAAAACTGTTGGCAATGCTAGCTAGCTTGTGACTGTAATTTTACTGTGTGAGACATCAGCTCACCTGTTGTAGTTCCAACTAAGTCAGCTCTTTCTGGTCAGACTGTGTTCAAATAAAGCTCAGATTAAAGTCTAACAAAGCCTCAGACAGAGCAGTGCCTACAGTTAACATCACCCCCAGGGAATGTTGATGACATCAGTTGCAAAGTATCAGTATAAACAAATTATGACTGATTTATGATTATTTTTTTGAATGTGGATAAAAACTTCAGTTAAACTTTTATTGTTACAGTGCATCATTTTCTGTTTGCAGACTTAAAAGCCTCTTAAAGGTAAAGTTCTTTTGTTGTTTATAGCTACTAAAGATGATGGGTTGTTATTACATTGTTATGGCCAATTATTATTACTTTTCTAATCATGTGTAAACGTATCACAACTACTTTTGTGTTACTGCATTCCCTGTATTTTCCATATTGAACTGGAACTATACTAAAATTGCAATATTGTAAATCGAGTGAAAGTTAATGAGATGACGACTTTACTACAACTGCCAGTCCCAAGTGCAGCGAAAAGCATCACTAAACAGCATAAAAGGTACTGCAAAACTAAGAGCCAAGTACAAATTTGTGTGATTCTGAGTGAAAATAAAAAGCATGTGTACCAGTAGACATCGAGAGGGTCTTCGAAGTTTGAACTTTGCCCCAAATTGTTTAAAATTTGGTTAGTGAGGCTTAAAGTTAGACCAGACATGACCAAAGTATGTCCCTCAGGCCACTTTTGGTTCAGAAAAGTGGTCTTTAGTTCAATGTGTTTGCCTGCCAGCTAACTGTCTTAATAATTTTTGTCCATTTCTTTTTAAGCTTAGTAAGCAAAACGCTGATCTGTCTATTTATTACAGGGTAGGCTACTTAAAAGTCTAACATTTTTAAGGCGGAACTTAGCCGGCCCATTATTCTCAATATCGCAAGTGTGGTTCCGTTACAACCACAGACTGTATGAAGAAGTTCCGTATTTGAGAATTCCGACCGAGTATCATAGCAACCAAAGAGCCAATCCGGAGCGAGGCTATTGAAGGTAACGCCCCTTCCCGCCTGCGCCGCTGGTTTAGCAGGGAGTGGGCACTTAGCAACGCTGTCAATCAAACCTGTTGTTAACGCTAGCGGGAGCGAACTCGGGGAAAGAAGGCGCCTGATTTGTTTGTTATTAATGTTCATGTCTTGATTTGCGGACAAAATAGCGAAATAAAAATACCAGGATCATGTAGAGCGGGTTAATACGAACATTTTAACATCAAAATGACGAGCCTGACAGCAGCAGTTGCAGAGAGAGGGGTGACAATTTTTTTTTTCGAGTCGATGGAGCTGGAAGCGCGCCCATGATCACTTTCTATTTGGAACGCGGCGGCTAGCGGGTTAGCTATGTCCATTTATATATACAGTCTATGGTTACAACATATGCAGTCAATATTCTGCTGACTTTTAAGATCTAAATTTACAATACCACCTTAAATGTCCTGAAGTCCTCAAACCACCTTAAATCCAGACCTCTAACCATCTGTTCTATCTTTAGTTCTATCTTCTGTTTTATGTTTGTATTATTGACGCGACATTAAAAAAACTAGTAGCTCCAAACCACATTTTAAAACCATTCCAAACCGGTTTATCCTCTGCTCCGTAACGGTCGCAACGTTTATGATTTTCAGTTTGAAAAAAAAAAGGCTTCCTGTGTTCTGATTGGCCGACTTTAAAATCCAGGAAGAGGTCAAAGTTCAACATGGAGGAGCTTGTTGATTTTTTTTTTCTCTTTTCTTTTGCTGAGTCGGTCTCATGTCTGGGGGGAGGGGGGGTGTAAGAGAGAGGGGGGGATACAGAGAGAAAGACAGAAAGAGGGATAGAGAGAAAGGGGAAAAAGTTAGATAGAAACAAGAAGCGATAAGAGAGAGTGAGAGAAAAAACAAAGAAAGAAAGAAAGGGGATAGAGAGAGAGAGAGTAGGAAGGATAGAGATGGGGTAGAGTGAGAACTAGAGGTAGAGAGATAGACAGACATAAATAGCGAGAGAAAAGAGTACCCTCTTTTAGAGTGAGTGAGAGAGAGAGAGAGACAGAGAGAGAAGGGATGGAGAGAGGGAAGAAGGGAGAGAGAGGAGGTTTAAAGAGAGAGACAGTGAGTGACAGTGAGATAGGGTTAGAGAGAGAGGAGGGTTAAAGAGAGACAGATAAATTTTAGAAGGAGAGAAAGAAGAAGCGATAGAGAGAGGAGGCAATGAAAGAGCAATGGAGCAAATGTAAAGGAGGTATAGAGAGAGTGAATGAGGCCATCAGAGAAGGAGAAAAGGGTGAATAGAGAGAGAAAGAGAGACAGAGAGAGAGGTATAGAGGAGGGTTAGAGAGTGAGATAAAGAGAGAAGGAGAGAAAGAGTGAGAGGGAGAAAGAAGGAGGATAGAGAGAGGAGGTAAAGACAGAGCAAGTGAGCAAATTAAAAGGAGAAAGAGAGACCCAAAAGGAGAGAGAGAGAGGAGGGTTGGAGAGAGAGACAAAGAGAAGGAAGGGTAGAGAGAGAGGGACGAAGAGAGAAAGACAAGGAGATAAAGTGAAAGACAGAAAGACTGAGGGATAGAGAGAAGGTGGACAAAGAGTGAGAGAGAAAAGGAATAAGAGAGACAAACAGGGAAAGAATGATACAAAGAGAGGTGACAAAGAGAAAAGAAGGGATAGAGAGTGAAAGAGAAGCATTGGTTAGCGGAGCGAGTGGCACAGTGGAATCAGATATCAGCGGCTGCATGTGCCAGTGGATCACGGTTTGGAACAAAGAGCTCAGTCTTAAAGGAAAAGGCCACTGGACCAGGAAGTAGATCTGCAGTCGGACTTTTGGGAATGTCAGGAACTTGGACTAAGGGAACACAGACAGTGTCCTCTCAAGTTCGTGCTCCAGGGCTCGCAAAGGAGGACACTTTATGTCCTACATGAGGTAAACAGTTTGTGTAACTTACTGCAGTAGACACAGTATGTAAAACAGGCCTCCAGCTGGCTACTCCTGAGTCTAGATATGCCCCACAGAAAATAATCCGCTGCATTTGACCCATCCTCCCATGCATCTGTCCTCTACATTTGATCCACCCTCCTATCATTTCTTCTCTGCATTTCATCCATCCTTGCATGCATTTGTCCTCTGCATTTGACCCATCCTCCCATGTATTTACTCTCTGCATTTGACCCATCCTCCCATGCATTTGTCCTCTGCATTTCACCCATCCTCCCATACATTTGTCGTCTACATTTGAACCATCCTTCCATGCATTTGTCCTCTGCATTTGACCCATCCTTCCATGCATTTTGTTTCTGCATTTGACCCATCCTCCCATGCATTTGTCCTCTGCATTTGACCCATTCTTCCGTGAAATTGTCCTCTACTTTTGACCCATCCTTTCAGGCATTTATCCTCTATATTTGACCCATCCTTCCACACTTTCCTCCTCTGCATTTGCCCCATCCATCTATACATTTCTCCTTTATTAATGCTGCTGTCTTTGTTATAAAAACATGTATTTTAGCGTTAGGATTATTCATATTCATCTTTGCAGACTTGGGACCTTCTTGCTGTGAGATGAGAGTGATTACCTCATGAGAATATCATAAACATTACCACATTACTACATCCATTTGTCATTTTCACACGAGTCCTTCCAGAGAGTTCCAGGACATTTCTGTTGGCCCTGCTCCCACGTCTTATCGGCTATGAGTGATGATGTAAGTGAGATTTCCAGAGCCGTTACCTGGCAAACACATCATGACAACAAAGGTGTGTCTTCGGCTTAGGGCCCAGTTCAAAAGTTGATTCGTCAGTGTTAGAGTTGCAACGGCTACAGGACGGCTGAATTCAAAAGATCACAAGATCATGAGTCAGGAAATACAGACGTACCTCCCGAAACAAACCAAGACGGAACGGATGACTGACAAATTTAATGGCGAGAAATTACAGGTGGAAGGAGTTACACTGACGCTTCACTCCATTTCCAAGCTCCATAATCAGCCTGAACTATTTGTGAAAAATATATAATTATGATTTTTTCTGACAAGCACTTCAATTAGATTCATGATTTATGTTTTAATAACAGGATTCTGTTCAAAGTTCACATTTGAAACATCTCCAGAAGAACTGACAAAAAGACTGAAATAAGAACTGACAAACTGCATTGCATTTGACCCATCATTCCATGCATTTGTCCTCTGTACTTGACCCATCCTTCCATGCATTTGTCCTCTACATTTGACGGATCTTTCTATGCATTTGTACACAGGTTCATGTTTCATTTTTATAGGCCAGGTCATTTATAAAATTTTACGTCAAATTCTTAAGAAAATTGTGTGTAGGAATAAAACAAAAATTTCCACAAACTTCCTCAGATTTGCTAATTCCTTGTTTCTCTAAGCACAGGTTGCCTTCAGCTTTTCCAAGATATTTTTGAGAAATTAAATTAATTCTAGAAAGATTGGTTGAGGTTGAATGCCATACTGTGGACTATTCTTGGCAAAGTAAGAACATCTCCAAGGCTGATGGCAGACCCTCCATGGAGAAAAGTTCCATAGTGCAAATAAACCTTACAGCTTTGAATGGCATACTACATTTTTTTGGTTGGTGTAACTTCAAACACTTCTTTATTTCAAATCTTAGTTATCTTAGTAAGCGCAAGTTAGTTGAAAACGGGAACTTTCTGCCTGTATTTGACCCCACCGCGGGGCAAGAAGCTAGAAAAGTGCTTGCTCCTGTAAAAACAATTGGCCGCAAGATGTTTGTGGTGCAGATTACCCGTGTCTTTTGTTAGTACACAGATCTTATCTTTAACCGACTTTAGCAGAAAATCCACTTGGCCGGACGCGTTTCCGATTGCGCGATGGTTGATGGTTCTATCTCCTCGGCCAGCCTCAGGAAGACGAGGGGTGAAAGTTGAAAGTGCGCTGACAGATGGAACAGAGGTATTGTTTTAAACAGTCGAGCACGTCCTTTAGCAGCTCTCTAATTACACAGTAGAGTCACAACAGTCTGGACCCAGGCTGGCTAAATATAGATCCGGTGGACGCTCTATGTACCAGTCTGACTTTGACCTAGGGCTGCGAGGTTAATTTATCTGAAAGAACAATTTGACAGGTTGTAAGTAGCAAATGTGCCTTTATTTACAGTGGCTATACCAGATTTTTCCATGTAATAAAGTAACATTTGTTTTACTTCAGTGCATACAGATGGTGAAAGCAGCTCTTACGGTGAAAATGATGTGCCGTGTGTGTCTGCATCTAATTATAAAGCGATTTATCATCCGTGAACCAGGCTGGTGAGGGTGGTGCGCGATTAGCATGCTAGTTGGTAGTGGGGCGATGGCAAAACTTGGCTCTGGGGTCTGATAGTTATGTAAAGTGCTTATAAACTCATCGTGGTGAATAATTAGGATGCTAGGACAGTGAGGAGTAACTTTTGACCGCTGCAAACTCTTTAAATAACATAATTTTCTCTGCAAACAGCAAAATATTGTATTAAAGATGCTAATCCTGTAGATTAGACCTCTCAAATGCCATTGGTCAGTGTAACAGGTTTATGTAAGTTTGTTTTTTGTAAGCCTTATTTACACGATTTTAGCCGTTGCAAGATAAATACGCATTGCAGTTGTTTGTGTACAATGTTTACTATAGGCAGGACAAAGGTTTGAATCTGCTTAGTGGCAGAGTGGTTAGCAAAATACTGCACCCATCTTACACCAGTCATCGTATATATAGTGATAACAACGGGGATGGCGTCTGGCTTAAAAACAACCAAATGGCCATTCAGTTCATTTTGACATAACAAAGCATGTTTTGATCTGTTCACAGAAATGTTGGCACTTCTAAAATTTCAAACCTGTTTTTGATACTAAGGAAGAGACTCAATACTCAATACTGATTCCGATACCACAATGATGATAAAAACGCTCTTTCTTTAGACAATAGAATGTGATTTTCAGCATTAAATGTTCGTACTTTCGTTTCGATGATTTATTCTATTATAGGCTTACTTGAAACTGCTTATAGGGAAGTATATTCTGATCAGGGTGAGACGGGGGCGCTTGAAGGTATGTGGCAGTAGCTCAGTTAGTAGAGTCTTCATCCTCTTATTCCAAGGTTGGTGGTTCAAAACCCGCTCCTGACAAAACCATCGTTGGTAGATGCCCTGTGATGTGACTTTTTTTAGCATCGATACCTGCTCAAATGAGTATCTAGTTTCGATACTAGTTTTAATATCAATTAGTATCTGATTTTTGGTACTTTTGACAGCTATACTCCACAGTTGCAGTCCGCCCAAAAACTATTATTTTTATGTCCATTTCATTGCTCCCTTAACTCTCTTTCGGAC
Source organism: Periophthalmodon schlosseri (assembly GCA_000787095.1). Lineage (NCBI taxonomy): Eukaryota > Metazoa > Chordata > Actinopteri > Gobiiformes > Gobiidae > Periophthalmodon > Periophthalmodon schlosseri. Next base: position 31,279 of record KN473819.1, read on the forward strand.
TCCCTCGTTACAACAGTAACAGCTCAATTAGAGACTTTAATGCCTTCGCCGCAACAATTCAAAAGTCCCACTATACTGAACGCCTCATGTGCCTTCCATTCTTCCACCGTGGCGGGCCCATTTTCCCTCTATAATGTGGCGGTTTGGAGAGCTCTTGGTGTAATATGACACCGATGGAGCCGGCACACAGAACCAGGAGGAATTCCAAAGCTCACAGACTGGTAGTTTTGCGCTGTTGTCGTCACGATGTAGGCTAACGGCTAAGCTGCAATTCTATGTGGGTTTAGGAGGGGGTGGTGCCTGGTCTATGTTTGTCTGTGAGGTATCCAGGTTTGGTTTGAGTTGTACAGAAGAAGGCTTTGGGCTTTATAATGGAAAGGTCCACAGCCAGACCTCTGACAGTAAAAGCATGTGGTTTGGAGCAGAGTTCAGACCAGTTCAGTCTTTAAAGGAATAATGTGGACTATTTTTGTGTTTATCGGTTCTTATTTATTGAAAGTCTGTCTTCTTGATGTTAATGAATCAATTGTGAAGGTTTTTTTTTTTTTTTAGCTTTTAAGGTAAAGGTGTATGTTATTAATCCCTTGTGAGCAAAATTCATTCTTGACCCATCCTTCAATGCCACTGGGGCAACCTGTAAAGAGGGCTCAGGGACCCATCTCCAATCTAGGTCAGGACCATAGACGATATAAAGAAGTGGACATATGACGTCACCCATAGCGTTCGGCTCCAGTCAAATGAAGCTCATCGAGGCTAGAGCAGTTATGGCGGCGAATTTGGAGCCAAGTTCCATATTTGGAATTCCGACCACAAGTAACATAGAAACCAAAGAGCCAATCCGGAGCGAGGCTGCTGAAGTTAACGCCCCTTCCCACCCGCACCGCTGGTTTAGCAGGGAGCAGGCGCTTAGCAACGCTGTCAATCAAACCTTTTGCTAATGTTAGCGGGAACTGTCAATCAACCTTTTGCTAATGTTAGCGGGAACGACCTCGGGGAAAGAAGGCGCCTGATTTGTCTGTTATTAATGTTCATATCTTAATTTACGGACACAATAGCGGAGGATTACCTATTACATATGTTTTGATTTGAACCATATTATATTGGCTGTTCCTCCATCATTAGCTCACTCAAAGTTGTCTTTCGATGGAGTCCAGATAGATGCACCCTGTATATTTTAAAGCAAAATCCAAATAGAGTTGTAGGTTATTTAAGGAACAAGATGGGTAGGTAGTCTTAGATGTGTCCTGGTTTGCACTGAACGACCTCCCACAGTAGCAGCCATAGCACTGTTTACAAGAGCTCAGCGTCATTGAATTTTAAGCGTATAATTACATCAGTATTTGTTTAAAGGAGTGCCGTTTGCTGTCTGCGCGTAGAATTAGATGAATAATAGAGTATGAGACTCCTTACGCAGGACTAGTGTAGAGTATAGACCAAAGTTTTAATAGTCAGGGTTGATGTGGGAAAGCTGGTGCTCACTGCAGGTTTGTTTTGTTGTGTCACTGAGTTCACACATGCTCAGTACATCAGCATATATCAGACCGCGTATACATACCACAGTAGGGCTGTCAAAAGTATCGAAAATCAGATACTAATCGATACTAAAACTAGTATCGAAACTAGATATTCATTTGAGCGGGTATCGGTACTAAAAAGTCACATAACTGGGTAAAATTTGACCTTTTATCAGAACAAGTATAAGACCACATGGTATAATATAAACAAATGCTCTTATTTAGCGCTGACAATTACAATACTGTAGAAAAAAGAGCTTCTAAAATGATCATTTGGGCATCAAAATTGGTATTGAGTATCAAGTCTATTCTTAAATATCAAAATTGAGTTGTAAATTTTAGTATCGTGACAAGAAGGGGCTGCACCCTATCTCTTTCTTGTAATAAACTTAAATGTGTTTTGCCTCAGTACAGATATATATTGTAAAAGCAGCTCTTAGGGTAAAAATGAGATAGCTGTCTGCATGTAATTTTAAAGTGTTTTTTAATCTGTTGCAAACCAAGAAGTAAGACTGGGGAGTTGTTAGCATGCTAATCGTTGTTGGCATGCTAATTGTTGTTAGCAGTTGTAAAAATTGCCTATAAACTCATTGAGGTGATGATGTTAGGAAAGTGAGGAATAAGTTTGGACCGCTACAAACAGTTTAAAATGAACCAGTTCTGTTTTTCACGTTTTAAGATGGTAAACATGAGGTACAGTGCATTTAACATCATATAATTACTTACTTAAAAAAATCAGACAATTAGATATGTTTCCCGTTCTACCACCTTGGTTCCCGTATCAATTTATCAAAAATACAATCCGACTGAATATTAGTGCATTTTGAATCAGCTATAACAGAAGCTGATGGCTACTGTGAGTGTTATATTAAAATTTGACATCAAAAGTGACTTGCTTTCCATGAATTGTATCCATGACCCTAGCTAGCGCGGCCCACTTGTAGCTTTAGCACACACACTCACTGCTGATATATGACTTCAGATAAAAGACTTGCGAGGAATTATTTTGTTTTCAAAGTGAATTAGAAACCACACGGTCAATGTTTGGGTTACAGCGTTATGTCTGTGTTTGGACTAGACCTGAACTCAAATATAATACAAGGTTATTAATATCAGAGCTGACAAGAACCAGTCAAGGACAACACATGAAGAAAGATAGCAGAAAGATGTATTGGGTTAAAAGGTGCAGTGCATTATCTGTTGAAGGTCTTGTGAAACTGGAGAAAACACTGGATGGATTCTCAGTGAATTGGAGGCGACATTTTAGAATTTGACGACATATTTGAGCATGAAAAAGAGCCAATCTAGGGCAAGATATATAGCAATTTAATCCAGAGGTGGGTAGTACTTAGATTTACTCAGTTACATTCAACGAAATATCTTGTCAAACTACAAAAACATGACCGAGCCGAATGCTATCAACTATAGAGCCCTTCATTAAAAAAAAAAAAAACAAAGAAGAAGAAAGAGTTACGTGCCATTCATTTCCATCTAATTATTTTATGTTTAAGGATTTTAAGTCAATGAATCTATTTACATTCACTTAACATAGAATTTTGAGATGTTGACACAATCCAGTAATGTACACTATGGTCATCATGTTCTTTACTGAACCATCTTAGGCTCTACGGCTTGTAGATTAATTTTATGAAACAAAATTTGCAGATAATTTCAATTTCACAATTTACAGTATGTTTAAATCGGTTATATGCTTGGGAATTTGGCGATTACACAGTAGCCTCTAGACTGCATACTTAGATTAGCAAGCTCTCCATGATCTTTGCTGGAAATCGAACTGGACACAGTAAATAAACACACATTGCTTTCGTTTGATCCTTTGGAAAAATTAGATTGTGTTCACTGCAGCTAAACATAAAGAGCTTATAAGTCTGACCATCACCACCATACTGCCACTGCCGGTAAAGGTTTAACCCACTAATCCTGACCCAGACCTGGCAGTACACACAAAAGACCCCTCCGACAAAGGACCAGGAGTCAGAGGTCCTCAGAACAAACTCACTTTGACCTGTAAATCCCAGTCAGACACAAGACTGAGTTAGCATTACAGACTGTGTATATATAAGTGGACATAGCCGTCGAGTTCCACATAGGAAGTGCTCATGGGTACTGAGAAATTGTCGCCCCTCTCTTTGTAACTGCTGCTGTCAGCCTCGTCATTTTGGTCTTAAAACGTTCGTATTAACCCGCTCTACATGATCCTGGTGTTTTTTTTCGCTAACAAACAAATCAGGTGCCTTCTTTCCTCGAGGTTTGAAACAGGTTTGATTTACAGCTTTGCTATGCGCTCGCTCCCTGCTAAATCAACGGTGCGGGCGGGAAGGGGTGTTACCTTCAACAGCCTCGCTCCGGATTGGCTCTTTGGGTGCTATGATACTCGCGGTTGGAACTCAGCTCCAAATTCACCCCTGTAACTGCTAGCCTCGATGAGCTTCATTTGAGCGGAGTCGAACGCTATAGGTGACGTCACGCAGACTTAGTCCACTTCTTTATACAGTCTATGGTTAGCATCTGGACACAATGTTGGTACACCAATCAGATGTCGCTTAATCCATTGCCTTGGAGACCACCGGCACCATTCTTATTGTGAGCCTCTCCTCTCCACACATCTGACTTGTAACTTGGCTCAGCTGTGTCATTTGTGTCAAAATTTCAATTACATGTCCCAGTGACTAGTCAAATCTTTCAAAATCAAACCAAGATTAGCCTTTATTGCAGCTTTTTCCAATAAACTTAGAAAGGATAAAATTAATCTTTGAACAAATCAGTTGTAGGTTCTACTACTGTCTGAAGTATTTATGCATGCTTTTTGACAAGACAAGTTTTGTAATACATTTTCTATGAAGATACATAAATAACTGTGTAGCCCCCTCCAGTCCTTTACCACAACACAACACATTTCAGATCTTGTGACTCGTGATGAAAAATATATTCCGTGAAAATGCATTCTCCCCAGACTCTTCAGAAGAATCCAAACCAGGCCAAAGGTTGTCCTCCACTGGCACGAGCTCGCTAACCACATCTGCACATTAGCGCTCTAGCTAGCTTGGTTCCATAGACGGTCTACGTTGTGCGACATATTTCTGTTGTGCTGAAATCGGTTGAGAATTTGAGACCAGTAGGCTGCAGGGGGAATGGCATTAGAGTGATGTTTAAAGCTGTCAGTTGTGGTAGGGTTTAATGTCTGGAAGGGGGCTGGCTAATCGCTGGAATTCCTGTCCAGGCATGGTCTCCAGCTGATCATGCATTCAATTATAACCAAGTCTAATCTATTTCTATAAACAGACAGAAAACCCTTGTATACAAACTTGAAAGAGAAGATCTTATACATAATTTAAAAGTAGTTTTAATAGTGTATTTTGATGGACTTATACTGCCATTGTGCCACTGGGCAAAGACACTTCACCCACATTGCCTATACTCCAAAACTATTTAAAACTACCGTATAAGTCGCACTGGAGTATAAGTCGCACTGGAGTATAAGTCGCACTGGAGTATAAGTCGCACTGGAGTATAAGTCGCACTGGAGTATAAGTCGCACTGGAGTATAAGTCGCACTGGAGTATAAGTCGCACTGGAGTATAAGTCGCACTGGAGTATAAGTCGCACTGGAGTATAAGTCGCACTGGAGTATAAGTCGCACCAGCCAAAAAATGAATAATAATGAAGAAAAAAATATATTTCACATATAAATCGCATCTGCGTATAAGTCGCACCACCGTCCAAACTATGAAAAAAAGTGCGACTTATAGTTCGGAAAATACGGTACTATCTGCAATTGGAACTAAGCTTTAAACAACTGGTTGCTAGCGCTCACATTGACTAGCTGAGTAGTGAAGGCAGGCAGTGAAGCAGTACAAAAAGAGTTTGATAGTGTTTGGACTTTAAAAACGTAGAGGAGCTTCTTTGATTTCCAGCAAGAGATGCACTAATTATACAAGATTACTGACAAGTACGCAAATTAAACAAAACACAACTCCAGGGAGGTTTTTGACGAGGGAACAACATTAAAACGTGCGCTCAAAAATGTCTATACTATAATACTGGTCTTTTAAAGTTGTAAAATTCCTACACGTTTATTACCACTGTACTCGCAGACACTGACAATAACAGTGACACCTGGCTCACAAAACCATAATTTTTATATAGACACCTGCAGGAAGGACGCCATTACTGCGCCCAATTTACCTCCAGGCAAAACAGGACACGTCTGGTGCGCAATCATCACGTAAACTGTACTAAAGTATGTGGCCGTTACTTTTTAGGAGGCAGACAGTGACATAAGTACTTTTACTACGCTTCGACTGGGTTTGTGTTACATAATGAGGGGGATAATAACAGAAAGAGAAGGTATGGAAAGTGTCTGAACAGGCTTTTGTGAGGTTAGCCAAATGCAGTGTATACAGTGCAATGGCTTAATGAACTATACTTAACATAGTTTCGGCTTTCATTGGAATTTACAGGCTCTATTTGTTATTTGTTAGAAGTCCTATCATTATGGCTAATTTTTTATTGCTGAAATCTTGAAAATCTTCTTACCGCACTTGTCTCCATGGAGTGAAGTTTAATGCTTTATTGTAGAGCATTCCTGGTAAAGCAATAACATTTGCACAGCGATAAGAAGGTGGCAGACTATCCATCACAGAAGTTACATATTGCACTTTTAACCACGTTGGAGCTGTTGATACCTGGAATTGTGTTTTCTTTCATTTTGCACATCTTTGATTAATATGCTTACTCAAAACGCTCCAGATGCCCTTTCACCTCCAACAGATTCGTTCTGATCATTTGAACACTCAGATGTTCAGTTAATTGCTATGGCAACAACAACAATGCAAACTTTTTATCACTCTGAAACCCATGGATAGTCTGGGGTATGCAGTCCTATGGAACTATTAGGAATATTCATGTTGTTGCTGCTAGAAAACCTTTGTTATTAACGCCTTTTATATCCAGTAGAAATCACTTGACCATGTTTCAACAAACTTCATGTTGCTTGCCTCTCAACATTCCGTATCTCAGACATTTCTGGAGCATCAGTTTTTATGACACGCTTTGAAATGGTAATAAAAATTCAACCATTTTGTTTGTTTATCAAATTATTCCCAAATTCCTTGCTTGTTCTGCTCCAGGCTCTCGAGACACGACTTTGGGTTCACTGGAGGACTTGACACATTTCCAAAACAAGCCAACAGGGGACAAATTTATGACTTTATCTACATTCACTTCTTCAAAGAAACTTGGGTAAAGCGTGATAGGAGACTAAAGCAAGGACTTATGGGTCATTAGGCCAGAGAGATCAGACGAGGGGAGCTGGGAACGATTACAAATGACCACAAGTGAAACATTAACTGGCAAGTGGGGATTGGAGTTTTTCTTACTTCTTTTTGTGTGGATTCTTTGGAAAAAATAGCATGCATTCTGTAGCTCTTAATGTTTATGTAAATAAATGTGTCCCCTACATTTGAGCCAAACTTCTTGTTTCTACTGGGACAACATGTCAGGGGCAAAAAGCGACCCTTGTGTAGAGCCCAGCAATTTTGGTCAGGAGTACCTAGCTGGAGGATTATTAGACGGTATGGATGGGGAAAATGGAGTACCAAAAATAAACCCACCCAGACACATTATGTAATCGGAACTTAAACTTTGGACCTTGTTGCTATGCCACCAAGTCAGAATATAATTTGCTATGGAACTATATCATCATCGTATCATCGTCGTATGTATTTTTATCTTTTTAATATATTTTTTGAGATTTTTTGGTGGTTTTAGCATTGGTAGGTTTGTTTTTATTACAATAATCTCAGTAAAGGTCGCTGTGGAACATGGAATACGTTTTAGCTCAGTGGCAGAGCCAGGTGGATTAGCATGGGCTCTCGGAAACGCCTAGCAACAAAGATCTTATCCATTACATGTTCTTAGTTTTCCTATTTCTTATGGAAAGTTAGCCGAGCTTGACTAATAAATTCCCAACTTGAAGTGCACCTTTGTTTTGTTGACTCCATTAGAATTCAGAGTTGGAAAGTAACTAATTACAAATACGTTATTGTAATTAAGTACATTTTTTTGAGTAATTGTACTTTTTTGAGTAGATTTTCATCTCTGATTGGCCAGAGCGTAAAATGACAGAATTCAGTTTTATAGTTTGATTGATCATGTTTTTATAAAAGTGTAATCTAAAATACTTCTAAAACTGCTTCATAAAGTAACTAGTATACTCTGAGTAGTATGTGTCATGTGTAATTTTTAATTTTACTTAAAAATGTAATATATTTATTGTACTTGTAATTGAGTACATTTTGCCATGTAACTGTACTTTTACTTGAGTACAAATTTACTCTTTCCATCACTGCTACAATTTCAGTTTCCAGCAGTGGTGGAAGAAGTAAAAATTCAGATACCAGAGCAAAAAAATACTCAGGTAAAAGTAAAAGTATCATATGAAAAATCTGCTTAAGTGAGTTAAAAAATGTACTTAAAGAGTAAAAGTATTTTGCACAGATTTTGAGAGCTAATAAAGCTTCAAATGTAATGATTTTGATAAAGATTTATGCTGAATTTTGTTCAACAGAAACAATTTAATACATTTTTTCCATAGCTGTTTTTATTTGTATATTTGTGTTTGCTCAAACTATGAACATGTTAACAATAAACTCTCAGACAATAATAAAAAATACTTCAACGATGTAGTGGAGTAGAAAAAAGTAAAAGTAAAAAGTATCCACCGTAAAGTAAAATATAGATACCTCAATTTTTGCCTTCCGTACAGCAGTTTGCTACTTTTACTTGGTTACGTTCCACCACTGCTATCCAGCTTAGTAAAAGTCACTCACACGTTACCAACACCTTACCTTGCCCTTTAACTTTTCTCCGTGTTTTATTCCCTGAAGCCACTCTTGACTTATGGCTTTAATTAGCTCACTTTCTCAGGCCGATTCTGACCTTTCCTTCTTGAAAACCACGGCGCCTCCAGTTTGATCTCAATGAAAAGCCAGTAAGAAGGATGTCCGTATTCTCATTGTACCACTTCTTTCCCACAGCTGGACAACACATGGCACCAACACACACCCACATATCCTGCTAATGCTAGTAACTGCACTGCTCTCCCTTTCTCACACTTGTATAAACAATAGCCTAAAACGTGCGCTCGCATTCTCCAACGAAACTAGGTCAGGTGCCTCGAACAAAGACCCCGTTCCCTACTTTTCAACATTTGGGCAAGATTTTGAAGTCCGGAAAGTAGTAAGAAGTTCATAAATAGCTCAGTGCAACATCTAAAGTGTGCAAACATGCAGTTGTTTGGATTCTAAAGCTGAGTCTCGTCTTGTCATGTGAGATCGATTTAGTTTGAAACGCGCTGCAGTCACGGGCAGAGGAAGGATCAGTATGAGCCAGGAGAAAACCGCAGAAGTCCTCTTGCTATTTAATATGAAGGAATTTGATGCAAAGTCTAAAAATGGCACAAGGAACATGAGGTATAGAAAATGGAGGAATGTGCAACTATGACTAACAATGATGCTGCTTCATATTTACAACCCTTTGTGTGAAGTAAGCCTATTTAAGCCTATCTGCCAGAAACCCAGTATTTGTACAAATTTCATTCCAATTCAGTGGAAATATAGTTTTGTCTGCTTACATTTGCAAATGTATTAAATGTCTTACGTCTGAGACATCGATTGTATATATAAATGAACATCTAACCTGCAAGCCGCCGCGTTCCAAATAAGAAGTGATCATGGGCGCGCTTCCGGGTCCATCGACTCTGGCTCCAATTAATTTTATATTGAAAAACTGTCACCCTTCTGCCTGTAAGTGCTGCTGTGATGCTCGTCATTTTGGTCTTAAAATGTTCGTATTATTTCGCTATTGTGTCATAAATCAAGATATGAACATTAATAAAAGACAAATCAAGCACCTTCTTTTCCCCAACAGGTTTGATTGACAGTGTTGCGAAGTGCCCGCTCCCTGCTATACCTGGGCATTACCTTCAACAGCCTCACTTCAGATTGGCTCTTTGGTTGCTATAATACTCGTGGTTGGAGTTTCAAATATGGAACTCGGCTCCAAATTGGGCCCTATAACTGCTCTAGCCTCGATGAGCTTCATTTGACTGGAGCCAAACGCTATGGGTGACGTCACACTCACTTAGACCATAGACTGTATAAAGAAGTGGACTGAGACCAAGTCTAGGAAACATGTGGATAAATGTCTATTATTTGTGACATCAGAACCTAGGTCACTTAACTTTTATAGTAACCTTTGTAAAACTTGTTCTCGCCAGTTTTGAGTTTAATATCACTGTCACATGGGTGACTTTATTTCCATTGGGTTTATTCATTATATATGCATAATGTCCTTCGGGACTTGCATAGGCCTATTCAAATATACTCCCATATGTTTTCCTCATTTGAAGTACCTAACACCCCATTACACTTATACACTAATACTATATGCCATTCCTCATATATAGGCCTGTATGTAAGATGGGTTTTACTACTTTCCTTTGAGCTCAATGAAAAATCTCTTGAACCAATGTGAAAGCTAATAAAATCAAAACAGACCTGGTTTAATAAAATGGGAGAACACATTTTGGTGACATTGTCCAGGCCACTTCGTTTATTAACACAGAACTCAGTGCTCCCTTATTTAATCGTAACTACTATTTCCTGGGATCTGGAGTTGCAAAATATGTCCACTCATCTCTACTAAATATTTTTCGACAAAGCAAAGGGTGACTGCTTTGAGGATTTGAATATAAAATATTTTTTTAAAATGTTTTTTTTTTTTTTTTTACTTTTTTCTTTGCTACATAATTCCATGTATCTTATTTAATATATGTGATGTCTTCTGTCTGTATATAACATGTAGAAAGTAGTAAAAATAAAGAAAAAAAACACTGAATGAGATTTTGACTGGTAGTGTATATTTGGCTATATTTTTGCTAAAAAGTTACGTACTACACATACTACTACTAGCTATTTCAATGGATATTTTGCAGTATGGAGAAATATTAGAGTAACGTTTTTGTTCATAGTTGTTAGTATCCTATTGTGTTCATGTCTGCAATGTCACTATTCAAACCAAGACAGGCTACATTTTCTGTTTTCTTTTTGGGTTTTTTGTTGTTTTTTTTTACAGTGTAGCTCCTGTTTTCTTCTGCCTGTGTGAATAGGTGAAACTTTAGAGCTTTTGAAGTACATTGTCGTGACCCGGTGTCTATGATAAATGCTCTGTCTCCTGCTGCTTCGACCTCCAAGTACAACCTCCATCTACCTCTATAAAAGCCCCATTACCGCACCCAGGTTTAGCACGAACCTAACCGCGGCTAGCTCTCCGGTTTCTCATGCCAGCCGCTAACTGCGCTAGCTGTGGGTTAGCACTTGGAGACGTTGATTTGCGATGCCCTTATAAAAACTAATGAAAGGGTAGTGTGCAAGAGGCAAAACATACGAACTTTTAGGGTAATTTACCGTAAGTCTATTTTATCCCTATGAACTCTTTAATTAGTAGCCTAATAGTTCCATTAATAGGAGCGGAAAGTTGAAAGTTGTTTCCGATGAATGTAGCAATTAGCTTAGTCAGTAGTAGCCTAGTGTTCCATTACACTTAATGCTATTTAAAATCAATGCTAAATTAATGCATGCTAACTGTTATTAGCAACAGCAGTTTACAGGTTTCACAGCTTGTTCTGCATGTTATTTAAGCTGACTAGCTACTGGAGGGAAAGTTATTGGTTGGTTAGTGTTAGCTTGTCAAAGGCTAAAACAAAATTGTAAAATGTGTATGTGTAAAATGACACTGTATTTTCTCTTTTAATAGCCTAATGGTTTTGTGGTTTAGTTAGGTTTTGGCATTAGCATCAGAGCATTATCAGCTTTCCCGCTATTTTACTTAAACGCCGATCCCTTTAGTGCGGGAGGTAGCGGGTTCTATGTCCAATCCACCACTGTACTGTTGTTGTGTCCTTTGGCAAGACAATTACTCTGCTTTTCTTCAGCTGTGTTCTTTATTGCTCTGAGTGCTCATTAGAAAAACGCTATATAATTTTGACCATTTGACACCTTTTTTAAATGAGCCTTAGCAACACATAAAATAAGAGGTCTTTTTTTGTCTTGCTTCTAAATCCATCCAAATTCAAACTCTCCCTCACAGTGGCCACAGAACAGTCGTTACCTGCGGGCGGACATCCCAGAGCTACTTTTGTGCTTAAAATCCAATCAGTCTCAGCACAGTGAAAATCCACCCATTAAGGCAAAACCAATGCCTTTTTTCAGACGGGTCTCTTTTGGAAATGGTGAACCAAAACCGTGTGTCGTTTTTGTGGATGTTGCATGTTTTGGTGCAGAACAAGTGAGCTGCCCCATAAGCAGAGGGGAGATTACAGCCTGCGTTTGTGGTATACACCGCTGCTTTTGTTCACCCTCAGCCACACAGCAGCCCAAAACAATCAGGACATGAGTTATTTTTGCTTTATAGGCCTTCACTTCGGCCAACTGCTTAGGTCATGGTTTGAACTTTTGATGTCTCCGTTCCCAGCGCCAAATTGTGGGTTGGTAGATTTTGAGTCATCAGAAAATTGCTAGTTCTAATAGTGGTGAGGAGGAGGTGAGGGGAAGGCCCAAATGTAATGTTAAATTGTAATGTTCAAAATGGCGTGACACTGTGGCACATTGGTAGATTTGCAGCACATATGCAGGGTATTAAGTTAGTCCAAAGAGAATGTCTCCATTGTACAAAGTTAGGAAGTAAGCATTTCAACTGGGATTTAAATTTTTTGCATGTGTCATTACTTTTTGTTCAATAAACCACATGTTTAGTATCATACAAAATTATTCAATAGGAAGTAGCTGTAGGCTATTTATTGCTATTGTGTAATACTGGAATTTTTGCATGTCTTTTTATAATGTTATTATTACCATACTGTTGTGTATTGAAAGTCCCTGAAATATATTGCCCTATTTTAAACTTCATGATTATTCTGGATTCAGTAAGCTTCATAGCAAAATTGTACTACTAGGCTGTATGATCTGAATTTGAATTGAAGTTTTTGAAGCACCGTTGGTTTGGCAGGGAGCAGGCGCTTAGCAACGCTGTCAATCACACTTGTTGCTAATGGTAGAGGGGGCAAGATCACTTCCTATTTGGAACACGGTGGCTAGCAGGTTAGCTATGTCCATTTATATATACAGTCTATGGTCTAAATACAAGATTAGCCAGTTTGAAGATTAGGCTCTAAGACCCCATGGAAACAGATGATTCTCTGAAGTTTTACCTACCAATAAATTGTCATTTTAGATTTGCTAATTTCTATGATTCAGTTCACAATTTTGATTTTATTGTAATTAATCTCGAAGCCCTAATCCCTATGCAATTTACTCAGTTGATGCCTGAATAAAGTAAGCAGTCCAAAAAGTAAGCTAGCCGCATTAGCATTCACATTTTTTCCGCATGTTCTGTCTCAAGCATCCATTTAAATTTGCTGTCTGCTACCTGATCTCTCAAATTAAGCACATGCCTTGTCTAAACACTTCCAATACTCTGCTAGCGTTTGTTTTGAATGCTAGCTACGTCATGCTAATAGCTAATCGCTCCCTTGTGTCTTCTGTAAACATCTCCTTACGGATACATGTGTGGACTTAGCATTGGCACGGACATCAATCTGTGTCTTTCTGCCTTGATCTGCTGCCACTGATATGAACTATTGGATAAAAATACCCCAGTCTGGGAGGCAGGAAGGCCGAAAAGGAAAAGCCAGTTTGAATTTCAACAGTTCAAAGTGGTTTGTTTTGATGATTGTGCTTTTGTTCGCGTCTTTTGCATAGACAGGATAAGACTGTTTATGTACATGAGGAGAAGGGGGTCAAAAATCTCTCAGATCATTTCTGGGCTCCATTCTCAAACAGGAAGTCAGGCGGATTTGTCGTGCCAGCCTGCAGGTGTCAGTGTTTTGGTATTCTGAGTAAATACAATGGGAAATTAGAGACTTATTTATTGTGTTTACAAGAGAAGAAGGAAAAAAAGATGGTTGCTTGATGGTGTTAACTATTTCAGCTTTATCTGTGAGCCTGTCTAATGATGAAATCGTAATTAGGCCAATATAATTTGTTCGTTCTTCCACCAATCCAAAGGTTGACAGTTCAATTCCAGCTTGGTGTGTAGGATACTGTAGTTGTGTCCTTGGGCAAGACATTGAACTTGTATGTAGGTTCATTAACTTGCACTGTCCCATCAAAAAAAAACAATAAAAGCCTACTTTTTTGGTATATATTTGTTATATTGTTTAATTTAAGTTACCCAGCTATATTAGAATGGTAGTTTATAGCCAGTTAATGCTAGTTTTTCAATATTGTCTTACTGTCAAAGCCATTCATGCAACTAGGAAGAGAACATTAGCAGTTTGATGAAGCCTGCTTTTCACACACTAGCATCCTAACTAGTCCAAGCTAACAGTAGCATACTTGTGTCCTCTTATAGTCCATTGTTTTATCGGCTCAGCATTTTGAATACTTATCCTTCATGGCAGTCCAGTTAAAACTCTATTCCCTTCCCTAAAATTCTCAGACTTGGAAAATTCTTGAGCTATTTATCAGCACATCATATGATTATCAGTGTCATATGATTTCTGCCAAATAACTTTATACAATTAAGACATTCTTTTTTATGAATACTAATGCTTTGTTTTATCACCAGTAAAAGTTGAAAGTTCCATTAGAAACAGTGGGGTCAAAACCACAGGAACACACCTGTTTTCTCCATCACCTTGGTTCGCCTTAGCAGCTCCTTCATGCCGCTCGGGTAATGGGTCGTGAAGCCTGCTTTAGTGCCATGTTTTATCTGTTTACCTACATGCTTGTGTTGTTAGCTTTATAGTCGCACATGTTTGGAGTAGCTTAGAAAGAATGGAATTTCCAGTATTTTGTACATGTTGTTGACTCTATTTTCTAGATGTAGATGAATGATGAATACAACAGCAAGCAGTCGGGCAGCTCTGTCTAAAATGGCAAGGTTAAGTTTTGGTTAATATGCAAAGATAAATTAAACAAAGAAATACTTGGATACTTCAGTCTCATATAAATATGATGAATTTTTTCATATATTTTTATCTATTTTGAGTAAGTAGATGGCAACTACAACTTGAATAGTTTACTTCCAATAAGTTGAGTTTGATTACAACAACATAACACATAGGTTCACTCCGCGCGAGTATCATAGCAACCAAAGAGCCAATCCGGAGCGAAACTATTGAAGATAACACCCCCTCTCGCCTGCAACTCTGGTTTACCACGGAGCAGGTGATTAACAACGCTGTCAATCAAACCTGTTGCTAACGCTAGCGGGAGCGACTTCGGGGAAAGAAGGCACCCGATTTGTCTGTTATTAATATTCATATCTTTATTTATGGACAAAATATCAAAATAAAAATGCCAGGATGATGTAGAACGGGTTAATACGAACATTTTAAGACCAAAATGACGAGCCTGACAAGGGCAGTTACAGAGAGGTGGGCAACAGAGTCACTGGAGCTGGAAGCGTGCCCATGCTCACTTCCTATTTGGAACGAAGCGGCTAGCAGGTTAGCTATGTCTATTTATATGTACAGTCTATGATGTAGACACAGGAAGAACATGCAAACTCCACACTGGAAGACCTCTATCTGACCCCTTAAAGCAATAGAACCTAGTACATTTTTGCTACAATGCAGGAGTACTAACCATTACTCCACAGTTTTGTCTGTTTACAATCTTTAGCTTGATTTACTATAAAACCATATTGCGTAAATCCTGCCTCATATAAACAATTTCAATATATTGTGTAAAATCTATGATAGAAAATAGCTTGATTCGTCAGGACCACCCATAGAGCGACATGGACCAGAAAACAGGCACAAGATCTGGCAACATTCAAACATATCTGCATTTCCCCTCAGCGTTCATGAATCACCGTTTGACCAAGACCATGGGAAACGGGCTGTTTTATTGTTTTGGTGCAGACAGAACAGATCATGTGACCGTGAGCCGATAAAACTCAACCTATTTGTCCAACTCGATGGGAAATATTTACCCATATCAATGCTCTCTTTGTCAAACCAAAGACTAGATAATTAGTCACATGCCGGGGTCATCCAAATCACCATGAATCATCTGTGTGAGTTAGACCAGGGCAGGTAGCGGACGGAGCAGTGTGAGGGACAAAAGTGACCTCTCACCAGGAGGTAATTGGATGTTTACTCACAGCAATGTTGCTTTTAGTAACAAAAGTATAGGTTCTTCTTTCCGGGAACAACTTATTCTGAAGACTATTTTAAGGGCCCAAATTACACTATTTTCTGA
>JACM01005258.1:0-20656 GCA_000787095.1 Periophthalmodon schlosseri
AAAGGATGAGACCACCCGCGGAGGGGGGGTTATAATATGATAGAGATGATGGAGATGATAGGAAGAGTCTGGAGTTGCACATCAATCCATCTTATGTTCATTAAAATGTGTGTTTTTTCCCAAAGGTATTTTTATTTTAGTATAGTGATAACAACACCATTAGCCAGTGTTGTGTTGTGAATAAAATATGGCATAGTGAGATTAGCTAAGCCTTTACATGCCACACTGTGCCCTGACTTTGCCTTTTGGAATGTTTTGATGCTGCAACTATGAACTATTCTCCATATTGTCCCCCAAATGTTTTTCTGACACTGAAAGTGAATATGTTTTAGTCTGAAGCATCCTCACTGCAGGTCAGGTCCATACTTTAATGGTTAAAAATTCTCCTGCAGATCTCGCACGATCCACCCACATACATATGTTGTGTTACACTGGCTGCATTGAAGGAATAGATGAAAACATGGGACAAGATAAATGCTTAAGATTAGTGCTTTAATTGATACTACAGTGGAAACTCTCTTACAGTAAAAATGTGCCTTCCCTTAAATCAGTTGAGTAGACTCATTTTTTCTTATTGTTTGAGTGCATTTGAGATACATACAAAACATGAATTATCTCTTTAGAAAAAGAAAATAGATTTAGATCTTCTGCCAAATAGTCTGTTAACTCTCTGTTAGAATCCTTTTCTGTTCAGTGGTGCTCTATTTTAAATTTGGATTGCATCTTATCCTATGCAACCAGAGACTTAAGGTAGTCAAATTGAATTGTCAAAATGAAAATTAAAAATGTAAGGTGAAGTTGGACTTTTCCTTAATAGTTTTAGAATGGTCAATAGCTGTTTTTCCTCTCGCTCTGTTGCTCAGACTGGTTCTCCTTGGAGCTGTTTGGCATATCACATGCTTAATAATTACGACGTGTGTTTACATATCCCTGGTCCTGGGGACAGAGGTCTGCTACATCTGAGCAACTCATTCAGACTCATCAAATGATTTCTTAATAAACTCAGGTAAATTATACTTGAAATTACCTGTTTTATCATGAGGCAGATGTCAGTAGTTAATAAAAAAGACGTTAGTAATTTATGGTGCTATGAGACGTGGGTAACACTAGAGTAAACATGAAATTATCACTTCGAACCCCTCAAACAGGCTGTTACGGATCACTTTGGAAAATGGAAATGCTTTCAGACCTCACTGCTCCGCCTCATACCACCCCCATGAAAAGCAGTTTATCAGAACTAGTGTAAGTATGGTAATATAAAAAAATATATATACTATTCAGAATATTATTTCCCATGAAACTGTCTTTCTCCCTTGCTATGTGCAGTAATGTTCTTGCTGCTCAGCTGAATAATGTCTTTCTTCTCTCCATGTTAAATACAGACATGGGGCGTCTGCTTGTCCTATAATCACTTCAGTAATAATAACTTTGATTTGTAACGCTTTTTAAGACACCCAAAGTGCTTCAAAATAACACACAGTTCTCTCCACACATATACATACGCACACAAAGTTATTTACAATTCAGTACAATTTAAACAGAAATTTCACTGATATGTGAGGAGGGAGTTCCAGACTGTAGGAACCTGGACACAGAACCTGGAGCGGGGAATAGGGAACTTCAGAAAATAGATTATGGGTTGAGAAAAATAAACTCAGATTAACCCAGTTTGCATTTACTATAAACTTGCTTTGTCTTTTTAATGTCTTCGTGCTATGACCCTGTGGGAGGTGGAGAACTGGTTTAACAAATACTAAATAATGCATTTTTACTTTTGCATCCCAGACCAGAAGGAAACATGAAAAAAACAACTTTCAAATGGTTAAATGGGATTCAGTTCTGGGACATAGCATTTATTACTTATGATTAATGACCAAAACTGGACTTGACTTTTGGATAATGTTTTTTTTTTAGATTGTGCATACTTTCTTTAAAATGGTTTTGATACCTACAAAACAATAATTGCAGTATTTTTGTTATTTATCTGCCACCCCTAACTGCAGGTAGTGACTTATTTTGAATACTACTTCTTCGATGTGCTTGTGTGGGTCATGTGTGTGTTTATGTGTTCTTTATGTAGCCCTTAAGCCACACATGGATGAAAGCATAATTTTGCATCACTTTCCACTTCTTGATATGTTGTTTACCTATTCAGCATGTTAATATAGTTCCTGAGGGGAAAAGCTGACATTTTGGTTGCCAGATATGAGTTGCAAACCAGGAGCTTTTGGCTGAATTAGTTACTGAGAAACACTGTTTGAATACAGGTCTCGTACTCAAATACCTGGAGCTTGTTAATTGGCATAGATCTCACAACTCATTTTATGTTATTGTTGGCATTGGTAATGTAATATTTACACAGTATATACTGCATATATGACAGTAATAAAACATAAAAACATTGTAAATTTCATGAGATTCATCTTATGGCTTCTGTTGTCACAGCTCAGTACGCTCCACTTTGGCATGCACATTGTGTTATCCTTGTATTGGGTCATTGACTTCTCCAGCTCAAATGTTAGCCCAGTTGAGATTAGAAATATACTTTATGTTCTGGTTATATGGTGTAGTCTTCATTGGCACACAATTCAAGCCAGTGCAACCTTAACTTTATTAAAAAGTATGACCTAAAAAGACCAGTTTTAGATTTAAGTGCATATGTCTGTCCAGAGCTGTTTCAATATAATTTCTCATTTATGTACATTACTAATAAATCTGTATAGAGGGTATACAGTGTTGCTCTCATTCTTGGAATATCCATCCTAGTTATCCCATCTCTTGTTTTTCTGTGCAGCCCACTTTCTCTGTGCGACTGCTCTGCACAGTTGAGATATTTTGATGGATCCGGCAGCAGCTGTCTCTGCCACCTGAGTCACATCTCTGCGTTGGGCTCAGATCGACACTGAAGGGGGGTGCATTGGGGTGATGAGCAGTTAGCGCTTCAATCAAGGATCTCCAAGGCCAGCCGTGCAAAATGAAACCATCGCGAACAGGTAACTCAATTTAAGTCGCGGTCGCCTTCTCTCCTGCAACAAGCCCAAATACTTTTCCAGCTGATGAGATGAGGTAACAGACCATGTCAGGAGTCGCCCAGTGCAACACGAGGGGCCCGCTCCTCCCCAAATTGCCTGGACATGGTCAAAAGAGACTCTCCCCTCCATTTTTGCCAAGCTAGGAGTGAAGGCCTGAAAAGCAGAGAAAAGGCCCTAGGTTTTCCTCCTCTTCCTTTTCAATCAATAAAATAGACCGACTTTAATCATGGAGCTATTGAGTGCTAGACCTGACAAAATGGAGAGTTGGTCTCCTGGAACCATTTCCAACTTCTTCAGCCCATCGTTTGAAAGGCATTTTCCTGCACAGGAGGAAAGCACTGTACTCAGGCTGAATTTGTAGCAAAGGCAGTGAAGTGACAAAGCTTCAAAATGTGATTCAATTATACTTAACATTGCAAGGAAATTAGGTTTAAACTGACTTTTATTTCTGTTCTGGAACATCGCTACAAGGTCAGCAATCCAATGGAAATATTATAGAAAAACTTGTATCTTTCAGTCATTATCATGTTCTTGCACTGACAATCTCTGAAAGTTTGGACCTTGGGTGGGCTGAGGACTCTGGCCCAAACAGATAGCACATTTCCTGTTTTAATGAAAAACAACTGAATTAAGATGATTGGAAATACTGTAGCTAAATAATCAAGGTTCAAACTTGGGTACTCTGTGCCTGTCTCAGCCTGAATTAATTGACATGGTGCATCGGGAAGGGCATAAAGGCTTAAAGGACTTGAATGGGGATAGCTGAAAGGAATAAATGAAAGCTTTAGTACCGTGGAGGAACTAGAAACAAACTTACAGTGTAATCTTTCCAATATGGGTATTAAGTGTTACACTTTTGTGGTTAATTTTACAGTTATTTTTTTCTGCAATACTCAGACTTCATCTGTTATTTATAGGCATGTTTTAGCACATTTCTGATCATTTGTAGAAATATAGCTGGATTATTGTCATGGTGAAAACCATGCAAAAATATTAAGTAACATATTAACATTTGTCAGTGTCTCATTTATAGAGAATGGGATAGCAGCAGAGTGCATATGACCCCCATAATGAGGACTTGGGCTTGATAGTAGCACTGTGACTAGAAAAAATCCTGAGGTGAATGGAACTAGTCATTGACGAGATGGTGAGGAGGTGAACAGTGGATGTCAATATGGGGCACTGATGAAGTGGTGTCAAGGATTATATAGGAGAGTCTGTTGCTATAGGACAATGGTCACTGATGAGGTAAGGAGGAGGAAGATGTTTGTCGATGCTGACCATTGATGACATTGAAATGGCCGGAAATGATGGGGGTGCCTCCCTGTTTGGATTTATGCTTCATTTGTCCCTCATTAATCCTTTGAAGTGGAACCTGTTCATTAAATAATAGACCACTAAATATAGCTGCCTTAGCCACAAATCCATCAGTAGCATAATGCCCACAGCAATGCTCTACGTTGGAATATATCAATGCTGACTTTTTTATGGCTTTGAACTTAGGGCATGTAGGTTTTATGTTATCTCTTGTTGGTTGCTTTGTTGGTGCTTTAGGGCAAAACATAATAGGCCAATATATAGATTTTAGTTTTTACCACTGGTCAAGACTAAAAGATTTCACAATGTAGTTCCACAATGAGAACTCTCCTACAAAGCGAAGGTGTACAATTGTCATACACTTCATATTTTACTAGAATCATAATATTTAAAAGACAAATTGCTAACTTATAAGAAAATAAAATGCAAATTAAAAGACGCTGTAGCATCCAGTTGAATTGAGAAGGCCAGAAATGATGGTTAAATGACTTAATTTTTCCATGCTGTGTCATAGAACGTAACCGCTAGGCAAGAACAAAATAACAATAATTATCCCTATGTGCATATGAACGCTGTAATTACTAACTCATTACATTAACATAACTGTATTAACTGTTAATATTTTACCCTTAATCTCATAAGTGCAAATTTCAAGTTCAGATACACAAATAATACAAACCTTGTTCCCCTGGTGACTGTTGCTACCTTTGAGTAACTTTTCACCCTAGTTTTTATGTTTTTTCACCATTAACTCTTTACTTTATATTGCATTTTTTCTGTATATTAAGCTAATTTCCGTTTACCTATTGCTTACCCTCACACAGGAAGTTTACCAAAATAAAAACGTGTAACCTTGGTATTTAGTATATAAGAGCTAACTTGACCTTTTACAGACGCCATGGTAACACTATAAAAAGATTGATGTTTGAGTGCATGTTCTGCCTCACATCACCCTTTCTAGTAATTCTCCATCCCATTCAAATAATGATCATGTCGACCTTTCTTAGATCCATCAATGCAGTCACACTGGTATATTGCGTTTAATGAGCAGAATTAAACGTGTCGCTCAATAATGCTACCTTCTTCTCAATTATTTATCACAGTGAAAAAGTTAGCTCTGTTAATTATTGCAAATGTGCTCCAATGAAAATGCCAATGCCACTTGAAAGCCTGAGGTACGCTCAAGGGAGTGATGTACGGCGGGCTCTTTTGGGATTACACCAAACAGATATACACTATAACTGCACTTGGAAATGGCTTTGGATGTTGCACATGGTGTTTCTGTAAAGTCTTGTACAGCTCCATTAGAAGACATTAGATAAAAGTTTAATGTTCCCTGTGGGCAGATTGGATCAGTGCACCTTCATGTCGGAGGGGGAGCACTCTGAACATACCACTAACTGAATCTATTATGAGGAAGTAATGAGAAAGGCAGGTCTAGGTTATGGAGATTTGTCCTTATGAAGTGTCCTTGGGTAGGCAGCGTTTGCACCTGTTGTTTTGTCCTTATTGAGAGGAGAGGAGATAAATCTTAACTCCAAACCAAACAGATATGATAACACAGACTGGTTCTCATTCATGATAATGGTCTAGGTAAGCATAGATGTTTTTTTATGGGATCAAGGAGCACTTCCATCATGTGTCTCTCAGGCTGTAAATGCAAAAAAGGAGGGAATAAATTTACTATATGACCATGAATCTATACCCTTCAATCCACAAATGTCAAGCAAACCATCCAATTTTTTGCCAGTCCAAAACCAAAATAAGTTGAGACCTATGTTAGGAAAAGGCAGCTCATTCTGCTCATTCAATCATTGTTATGCAAAGCATTGCGCATTTGGAAGCAAGTGATTAACTATGGTGACCAGAAAGAGAGACACTGCATCGCAAAAGAGAAAACAAAGATTTAGAAACTTTAAATCGTTTTGTTCCTCTGTGCTGAACTGGAATGTATGCATAAAACTTAAATAATTGTTGTTTTTTTTACTTTTTTTACTAGTGACAAAAACAAAAAAAAAATGTGGATGTAGATTCTTCTCTCCAGATTCTTACCCTAAACCATGCCTGAACTTCACAAATTACCTTTTCTAAAAATGTAATTTGAATACAAAATATTTTAGTTGTCCTTCATGGTGATAGTGACACATACTGCTTACTTTTTCATACCACTCAAACTCAGTATATCTTCCTTTCAACCTTGGAGAGGGTTGAGTTTCCTGCTTTATGTGTAGAGGCTCATACAGAGATAGTGGAAGTGTTTCTGGGTCCATGCTGCTTGGGGACTGGATCAACACTACAGAGACCGGAGATGTTTGGTGTATGGCTGGAGTGATGATTACCACCCGCTGTGTCTTGTTATTGCTGTAGTGTGCTCTGCGGTGCATCGGACTTACACAGTTCCTCATTATCAAAATTCAAATAGCTTAGGCCCGATAACATCTATCCAAAATGAAACCCGATTTCAATAGAACATTTCCTCCATCACACGCTGCACAGGCCAAAGCTAATGAGAGATAAGGAAGGAGAGATAAAAGAGTTAGGGTTTGCGGGGTTTTCTAGTTCTTTCACTGAGCAGCCTAACAGACCATAAAGGTTATAAAAGAGGCTAGATGCTCCAGAAGGCAGATACAATATTGTGAAATTGAAACAGAGGTATGTGAAAAATTGCAATAAACATTATGGCATAAAATGTTTATTATTTAAACTTAAGGCATGGAAATGCACGCACATATATACTGCTGCCAAGGCACTGGTCCTATTTTGCAGTGTGTCCAGACTGAAACTCGAAGATTAAAATCAAATCAGAATAAATGTTTGTGCTGTCTAATTGAGACAATCACTCTTCCATCTGCAGTCCAACTTCAGAAATGTATCCAAGGTGTGCGAAAGTTCTTATGCCCCCATCCATCCATCCATCCATTTTCTTCCACTTTATCCGGGGCCGGGTCGCGGGGGCAGCAGTTTCAACAGGGAGGCTCAGACTTCCCTCTCCACACACACTTCCTCCAGCGTGTCCTGGGTCTTCCCCGGGGCCTCCTTCCAGTGGGACATGCCCGGAACACCTCTCCAGGGAGGCGTCCGGGAGGCATCCTGAAAAGATACCCAAGCCACCCCAGCTGGCTCCTCTCGACGTTGAGGAGCAGCAGCTCTACTCCGAGCTCCTCCCTTTAACAGCCACATCAAATCAATAACATCTGCAGCTTTTTACCATCTAAAAAACATTGCAAAAAACCAAAGGTATACTGTCAAAACCAGACTTGGAGAGACTTATCCATGCATTTGTCTCCAGTAGGTTAGACTACTATAACGGCCTGCTCACTGGCCTCTCCAAATGAGCGTTAAGACAGCTGCAGTACATCCAGAACGCTGCTGCTCGGGTCCTGACTAGAATCAGGAAGTACGAGCACATAAGTCCTGTGCTCAGGTCTCTGCACTGGCTCCTGTGGCTCAGAGAATAGACTTTAAAACAGCTCTGCTTGTGTACAAGTCTCTCCATGGCCTAGCACCAAAGTACATCTCCAATATGTTAGTGCCATATGAACCATCTCGCACTCTGAGGACTTCAGGGACTGGCCTCCTGCTGGTGCCCAGAGTCAGGACTAAACATGGGGAATCAGCATTTCAGTTTTATGCAGCTAGAGCCTGGAACAATCTTCCTGAAGATGTGAGACAGGCCTCTACTTTGACACTGTTTAAAACTAGGCTCAAAACGGTTCTGTTTAGCTGTGCATATGACTGAAAGGGTTTTATTCTGCACTCTTCTCCTTTAATGTTAACTTTATGATGATTATTTGTGATTATTTATGTTGTGATTTTTTTGTATTTTGTGTGTTGTGATTTTAATGTCTTTCTTATTCTGTAAAGCACTTTGAATTACCTTGTGTACGAATTGTGCTATACAAATAAACTCGCCTTGCCTTGACTCCTCACCCTATCTCTAAGGGAGCACTCAGCCACTCTCCAGAGGAAACTCATTTCGGCTGCTTGTATCCGTGATCTTGTCCTTTCGGTCATTACCCAAAGCTCATGACCATAGGTGAGAGTAGGAACGTAGATTGACCGGTAAATCGAGAGTTTTGCCTTTCGACTCAGCTCCTTCTTTACCACAACAGTCCGATACAGCAACCGCATCACTGCAGACGCTGCACCGATCCGCTTGTCAATCTCACTCTCCATCCTTCCCTCACTCGTGAACAAGACTCCGAGATACTTAAACTCCTCCACTTGAGGCAAGGGCTCACCACCCACCCGAAGACGGCAAGCCACCTTTTTCCGGGAGAACCATGGCCTCAGATTTGGAAGAGCTGATTCTCATCCCAGCCACTTCATGGGAACAAGACCCTGAGATACTTGAACTCCTCCACTTGAGGCAGGGACTCTCCACCCACCCGGAGAGGGCAAGCCACCTTTTTCTGGTCGAGAACCGTGGCCTCGGATTTGGAGGAGCTGATTTTCATCCCAGCTGCTTCACACTCGGCTGCAAACCGCCCCAGTGCACGTTGCAAGTCCTGGTTTGATGAAGCCATCAGGACAACATCATCTTATGCCCCCTTCATCCCAGTTTACCCATTAATACCACTAATATTCAGAACATTACATTACATTACAATTGTGTATTTAACTAAACCACTCTTATCTAACAGAATTGAGCCCGAAACATTTACTGCTAACAAAGCGTGAATGGAATAAAATAATAGTGATGGTCTCCCATAAAATTATGGAGGAAGCCCATCTGTCAGCGCGGTCTGCCTCAAGTTAGCCCTCGCTGCTCTGTTTTGATTATTTCCTTATCTGGCGCTTACTGCCTGCTGCTGGTGAGTAACAGTGACCGCTGGATTGCCTCTGAAAACCGTATTTCCTGGTAGGACTTTTGCACCACCATCCTTTCCTAATGTCACAGGATTTATTTGAAAGATTTAGAATGTTCCAAAGAGCAAAATGGTTTCTCAGAAAATATGTGGCGAATTCTGTTTGTATGTAAAAAGGCATGTTTGTAATGAGAAAAAAGCAAAGCAGCGTAAACCTGCTAAAAATATTTCAACTGGCTTTGTACATACTTTGATTTGAACAAATACAATGAAACATAATGGTAGCATGGGCAATATCAGAAAAAAATATATGAATTCATAATAGGACTATGCAACTAATCAAATTTCAAGATTCAGTGATTTTTGATTGTCAATGACATGGTTGGGTTTACAGCCAATCCTCACCATGTGGTTTGGAACAGAGTTCAGACTTTGGAGGAAGAGGTTTTATTGCTAAAAGTCTGCCGTATTTATGTTCAGGATAATAATATTAAAAGCCATTCGTATTTGTACTTTTGTCATATCAATATCAAACCATACACAAATTATCGTCCAGCCCCAATGCTTTTTTGTGTTTGTTTTATATAGTAGACTTTAAACTTTTCATAAATATAAAAAACAAAAAATGACATAAATCACATTAAAATGTAAGATGCAATAAGTCTTACCTTGTATATTTATTTTAATACTTTACTTTAAACATCACAAGGCTCTCATGCGGTTACAATGGATCAAATACAAATACGTCATTTGATAAATTTACCATGAATTTTCTTCATGGTTGCCAGAGACTTGCATCATATTTGCAAAGAGAAAACACATTTCTATAGAACAGAAATAGAGTTGTTAGAAATGCAAATTACATGCAAGATTTTCTTTTTGTTTCCACATAAAATGCTTGTAAACTGTCAGTGTAGTATGGAACCGTTAACTGTAACCCATACCAGGGTATCTCACAGCAACATGAATATTGAAACAGCTTTATGCCTCTGCCACAATAACCTTAAAGTAGGATAATCTGAGAGAACAAATGTTTAAATAGACAGTATCATTAAAAGACATAACCAGCAACAAATAAATGTCAGAATGAAGCAATACTTAGCCATAGAGGTTATTTTTTCAACCCTCTGTAGCTCAAATCTTATTGTATTACAACAAAAACAACAAAAATCTCCCCATTATTGCAAAGAAACTAAAATACCAACCAAAATACCAAAACAAAATATACTGATCCAGCATGTGACACTTCAAGTAAAATTTAAATTCAGCGATTAAAGGGCCCATATTACACTATTTTCTGATCTATCTTATAATGTAGTTTCCTCATCAAAAACATACCTGGAATTGTGTTCTGTTACATTCACACATGTTTAACACACAAACCCTGCATATATAGGCTGACTTCTTCTCTTAAACAGAATAAAAACCATTGGTTTGCATTTTGACCCTATATCAGTAACTATAACCAAGTAACCTGCTATTAACCCATAAAACACTTTTCACCATGACTTAATTTCAGCTAACCAATTTTACCTCGAAGCTACATGTCTTGAGATGTTATGAGGAAGAATGCATTCCCTGACATGACATCTCAGATATTGACATTAAAATTGACAGTTATTTAGTTCAGCAGTCAGACTCCTCTGACTTGACCCACTAACCTCTGTCTGTCACCATTTTCCTCTCCATCCCTCTTTCCCCTGAACACCTGCTGTAATCTCCCACTGCTCTTGATTGTGCCCTGTCCGAGTAAACAGTGTCTTTGAAGTATTCGCTCCAATGTTAATAGCCATGTCACCTCTTTAATGATGAGGCAACAGACAAGGAAGGCCTGCGAGAAATATTAGCTCAGCAAGGTCAAAGCAGACAAGGTCCCATCTGTCTGGGTGCAGATCCTGGGCCCTCACGTTACAAAGGCCCCAGGGCAGGGAAAATGGATCATCAATCTGATTTAGACTGGAGCCGACCAATGCTGCCTTCCCTAAAACTGAATAACACAAGGTCCCTCTCCTCTCACCTCTTCAGTGGTGGTTGCAATACTTTCAAGTACTCATGATGTTCTGTTTTTAAAGCGGGTAATTATGCAAAATATATTTTTTTTGTTGCTTGTTACCATGTTATGACATTTTTCCCTCATCAAAAATATATCTGAAGAGATTTAGATGTCATCCATGCAGGTTTCAGTAATGTAGCGATCTCTTCTGGGCCCTATTCAAACCCTCCTTATGGTTAGCTGTAAGATTTTGTCCAGTGCTCTGCCTACAAGCCTACATCATTCATGCTCCCACATGACAATTCTCCATAAATGTGCAAAAGTATGATACAAAACTGTACACAACTTAACAAATGTGATGTGCAGTAGTTTCATTAGTGAGATTCACACTAATTGTGTTGTGATTGTGTTCTGAAGGGGGAGTGACTTAGCGAATCTAAAGAAAGGATGAGACTCAGAGCATCAAAAACTTAAGTGAAACTTACAAAACATGTTAATACGTTGTTTTTGGCGAATATAGCATTTTCAGAACAATAAAAGGTAACATGGTGATCTAAACATGTTTTGTGTTAGCAGTTAATACTACTTTACAAAGTAAAATACTCCCCCTTTAATGTTTTTGATAATGTATATTTAAATAATTATATTTCAAAATATTGCTCCCTTTCTCATTTGCAATGTTCCACAGCAGACCAGTCACACTGACAGGTTTGACACTGTACTTATTGTTGACTGTTGATTGGTGTGGTGACCATGTGGGCAATGTGTCTTGCCCAAGGACACAGCAACAGTATATAACAATAAGCTCAAATAGCCAAATTTTCTACATATCGGTGAAAACTTTGAAGATTTTTTGTTCTCTTCTCCCTGTTTGATGCGCTCAGCTGAGCGCAGCTTCAAATTTTCTTTTTCAACTTGTAGATAATGTTGTACCAATTCAACTTCTAAACTTTTCTGAAGACTTTTGCACAGTATAGTTTAATACAAGATGGAGCTGGAAGGAAAATAGACGAGGGAAATGAATTGTGAATGCTTTATTTTATATTTACTGCTAAAAGTGTTTTAAGGGCAACTCCGTCATGGCTCAGTAGTTCAAGTCTGTTGGTAAACTCGGCATCCAATCGCTTAGCTTCAGGTTAAAAAAAATGAGACACCATGTTTAAAGGAATCAGCCGTGCTTTGAGGACTGCTGCTTTCTTTTCACACTCACACAAACCGCACACAGCCCCTGGTGCGCTCTCTGGAGACGCCATATTGACTTATACCTCCAGACCTTAACCACAACATATGTAGCTTTCAACCTAACCCTAAAACTAACCTCAAATGTATGATTTATGTTATAGATCCATGGCTTTATTCCCATAAGAAAGCACAGTGTGTGAAAAGTGAGTGTAAAGGTGCATTTAAAGGGCCGTGACGCGATAAAAGCAGTCTACACACACACAGAGCTGAGTGCCCAGTGAGGAGGTTAGGGTTGTGGCTGACACAGTAGAAATGTGGTGTGAACGACAGGCTTCTGTGGTCACAAGCCGCTGCTGATAATGAGACTATAACCCATTGGACAGCACATAAACACAGGGAGACCAGTGAAGTCTGGCCGGAGGAAACGGTCTAACAGAACTTTCAGGCACTTCCAGACAGAGCAGAAGTTATCTCTTCAAATATGTCACTGACTTATTATAAAATAGATAGCGTACGAACTACTATAGTACCTTTAACATAATTTTGGCATGTTGACTTAGTGCTTGGCGATATGGTGTTATAAATGTAATCGTGATTGGATTGCTATATATTGCAATATGCTTTTTTGGTGATGTTGTCATGGTGATTCTGTGCTTTTCTGTTTAATCCAGCTCTATGCTTAAACACAGATACTTTCCCCATCCCCTACTGCTATTGGTCAGCCTTCACAATGCTCTGAGTGATAGGTGGACTCACTTGGCTTTTGTTTTTTCTACAGTATTGTTTGAATTAGGGATGGGAGAATTAATTGTGGGACATTTTATATAATTGTAATAATGGCCAACAAAGATAATCGCCATTATATCTCCAGAATGTGCAGAAAAAAACTAGTTCTCTATAACAGTTGTTTAAATATGGAAACTGTTCATAATATTAAAATTATAATAATGCATATCCATAATATTTTTAAACTGTCAGCAACTTTAATCATTATCGTGATATAATTATTAATCGTAATTATTTTGCCCATGATAATTGTGACGCCAAATTTCAATATCGTCACATGCCTAGCTTGGATATGACTTCTAGGTACACATTTCTGAAAAAAATCTCCAAAATCTCCTTTAAACTTTACCTTGCTAAGATGAATTATCTCTTCCTCTCAACATCCTGTCTGGTAAATTTAACATCCTTTACCTATACATTCACTGTCCCATCTCTGTATGTGTCCAAAGCATCTCAGTCTAACCTCTCTCAAACCATCCATCTACCTCATACATAAAGGAGAATGAAATCAAATCCCACTCATGCTGATTTCTGTCATCTTCCTTTCACACCGGTTTCCCAGTCGCTCCGGTCCCAGCTGTCGTCTTATCAGCGCGGCCCACCTACAGTACGTAGCCTTCACATAAGCAGCCTCTGCACCAGGGAAATGTCACGTCTGTTCGCCTGTGTAAATTTGCTTATCTTATAGAGAGAAGCTGCAGGAGGGAAGAGGTTGCCTCCAAAGGGGTAGGCCTTAAGGGATCTTTAGAAAACCCAGTTCTTTTCTGCACAGCACCCATCTAATATGTGACAAATCCCCCCAGCAGAGACACAGCTCCTCCATCTTCAGCTAGAGGTTGATTTTTAGTCTGGTGATTTTGGTACCCACAGTCAAACTGAGTCACTATTTTTGCTTTAAAAAAAACTCACTATAAAAAACATTCAGTCTATTAGTAAATATAATGACAGTATACTGTTTTGAATGGTGAGATGTCAGATAGTCCTCTTGGGTAGAGGAGAGGAGGACTATTGACCTACCCTGCTTTATGATGTGTAACCCAAGGCAGCAGAGAGGTCCATACTCCAATTTCTGATCTTACGGAGAAGTAACTATGTGATGCTGATATTCAAATGTAATGACAGAGCAGCTCAGAAGATAGTGTGGTCATGATAGGTGGATAATTATAAATGTGTTTTTGTTTTGTTTCTTCATATATCAGACATTATTTATGTATACAGTCAAAGCTGCTTTCCCCAGTGACTGTTTGAGAACTTTGGCCCTTCCCCAAAAGCATGTGGCCATGAGCATGTTACACTGCTGCAGACTTCAAACAGGATTCCTCTAAATCCACACATTGTTATTCAGCTGGAACTTGCTGTTTGGTTAACTTCCAGCCTCGACCTAAACAGCATTATTGCAACATTCAGCCTTGTCTTCACTTTTATTCCCTGCATCAACCTGCATCCCAAACATCCCCGTAGAGCTGCCTCCCTCTGCTCCCAGCGTGAGAGTGCACACTTTGTTCTCTCTGGCAAGGTGAATGTCGCCAAGGGATCATTTAATAAGGGAAAGGAAAGGACAAGAAAAGGCCCGAGGTGGGGACCCTCCCTCTGATGAGGATTAGTTTTATCCTGAATATGCAAATGACAGTGATTAAGCCACAGACAGCCTCGGTGTGGTGTACCTCTGTAGGTAATCTCTGGAGAAAGCATTGCAAGATATCAACAGGGGAGCTAGGCTAACGCTTTGAGCGCCAATGGAAAGATGCACCCAGTATTTCAAATATGATATTTTTTAGAACAATAATAAAACAGTTATATTTTGTGATTAAAGGTATTCTAGGGGCTTCTGACACATGCCATCAAAAAAATTGCTGGCAATGAGGGTGGAAGATATTAGATAGTTTGCTTTCTGCATGTCTTCCATTTAATTGTGGGCTCTATCTGGTCCAAAGACATTCAGATTGATTTGGTGACTCCAAAATGATTCCCAATGATTCCCAGTGAATGAGTATAGGAGTGTATGGTGTCAGACCGACTAACTAACTGGCCATTGTCCAAACTGTCGCCTGTAGTTACAGGGATAGACTCCAGTATGTGTGACCCTTAATGTGGGGAGGAATAAATAAAACACAGCCCCCTGAGCAACTGTTAAGAACTGAAGAGGAACCTCCATCATCATCTTCATCATCATCATCATCATCATCACGGGTCTTCACAGAAAGTGCTGGCATATTACACTGTATGTCTTTGAACAACTGGTGTTTGTTTTCATGCTCTGCATGTTGATTACCACGATAAGCCTGGTAGTTCCCTATTTCTGTGTGTTTTTTCATGCAAAAGCAGCTCTTCTCATCTGCCTGTGTTTAGACTTTAACGTACTAATCCTTCTGTATATTGTAGGAGATTATCTTTCTAAAATTAACTAGTCCCCTGAGACCGCAGAGATAGCAGCTGCTTTTTTACCACTTGGAGAGTTTTCAACAAACAAAATGGCTTATGGCAGTAACATGCTCACATTAGTTATTTTAAAGCTAAAAGATGATAGGACTATTGTCTTTTTTCCATAGCTGTCTGTGGTAGTGGTAAGGAAAAAAATGTGGTATTGAGGAAAGGCTTTATTGGCAGCATGGTTGCACTGCTCCGTCCCTGAGCAAAAATAAAAATAGAGGGATTTTTAAAGACTGCAATTTCTCTTCAGTCCCAGGCATTTATGAAGGATCGTCAATCAAAATTACTCAGAGGTGACTTTTTGCTGACATTCTGTGCAATCTCGGAAAAACTAAAGCACATCCAACGTGCTTATAGCTGGAACAAACAGAATTTCATTAGATCTTGATGATTACGATTGTGTTTGCTGCATTGCCAAAGAACATGAGCTAATAGTATGTCTTTAGGATTCCAGTAAATACAGGATGGCATCTAACATGTATAGATAGATGAGTAATGGCGGAGTCGGTGGCTTTTCAAAAGCTAGACAAGCTTTCATTTATTTTTAAACCACAGCCACGTTTTGACATCAAATCACATTCGTTATTTGTGCTGTTCTTTCAGATGCAAGTTTGAGAGTAGGCCTGTCACGATAACAAATTTTGAAGTTTGATATATTGCTGAAGTAAATATAGACGGTAAAGGATAATACTGAAACTAATTGCCAATGAAGCAATAACCCAAGATCAGATTTAAACCACAAAATCTATTCTAAATCTACAATATTGTTAAAAAAATCATGAGCTGCAATAAAGAAATAGCAGAATGAAACACTTTGGTACTTTGGTACTGCATCTGTAATGAGTCATACAAATTATTAATTCAACCTTTTACAGCTTAAATCTTATCATATAGCCAAAAAATAACCAAAAATTTCCCAGTAGTGCAAAGAAAATGTGCACACGATAAGTATTGACCCCTAAAAATATTGTTCCATCTTTCGTATACTGAACAGTAAGTCGATATGGTAATTATCGTGACAGGCCTATTTGAGAGTAGAAGTAATTTTGAGAAGTCTGAATCTGTCTTCCACTTTTCCTGTGGGTTTTGATGGGGTTCACAACATTTCACCACAATTAATCTAATCCATCTTCAATTTTTGCAATTAGTTGTTTATTTAATAATTTTACGGGCCGTTGTTTGTTTCAGGGTTTAGTCTTGAATATGTAATACTGTCACAGCTCATTCTCATTTTCATTCATGTTGCAATTTATTCACAGATACTTGCCTCATTTAGAAAATCATTTATGCTACGTTTCAGATGCCAAATGAATGTGAATTTCCCTGCATTTCTAAGGAGATGAAAAAGACCTCAATGATATTATGTATAGTCCTAATCTGTACCCTTTTAAAGTCCTTATGGATTATTTCCCTAACTGTATAGTGGTCCTTCCTGCTGCACGTGAAGGTGGGAGTGTATCCAGGACCCCCGCTTGTTCACAAACCGATCACAGACTTCAGTAATATGTCACGTTTATAGTAATTAATCCTCGTGATTTTGCATGTGTTAAGAGCGTGGGAGGACAGCTCTGCAGAGACATTAAATACAAGTCTATTTCAAGTCTATTTAGCTAAATTTGTATAGGTGAACTCTGGAATTTTCCTCCTAATTTGGAAGTATAGCCAAAAATGTAAAACAGGTCTTGTCTGACAATAAGTACATTTTGAACAGTTTTCCAATTTTCAATACAGCTTTCACAATATTCTTGATATTTGTATATATTCCCCATACTCTATCCTATTACAGTGTTTGAAGGAGGTGTTCACTTTTGTCTATCTTCACCTCTATTTAACCTCTATTACTGCCGTTGTGACCTTCAAATGTGTTTTCATTTGGAAAAAAACAAAAAAAACAAAAACAAAACATTGTAGTGTTAGTGTTTGGCCTTGGATAGTGGATTTGAAGAATACCAATGCTGTGTAAAAAGAATCATGAAACAGTAAGAGTAATTCGTGCCTCTAGAGATACTAGGAGATCCCATGTCATCATACCAATATGTGTAACTGAGAGATAAGTTTGTCCAAATAGGCTTAGGTCTATTGTCTGTTTGCTCCCACAACCCCTGAGTCTTCTTTTTATTATTACTATTGTTGCCATGACCTTTAAATTTCAGCTTTTAATTTGAAAACTACAGCGATAGCCTATCTTGTGTGCAGCAGGCTTGGACGGTGCCCTGCGTCTTACACTGGACAGTAGACAGTGGACAACACAGCATAGCTAAGGGGCATAAACTATTCCATGTAACTGTAAGAGTAATGAGCTATTGTTTGCCCTTTTACCTACACCCATGCCTGTGTGTGGTGTTCAAATGGTCCTCATTACTCACCATTTGACCCAGCATGCCAGTTCTGCTTGGACTCACTCTCGGGTGATATAAACAATTTTATGGGGTGCATCCATTATGTGTAATCTTATAAAGATTTTGTCACGCTAATATACAGCCCCCTATAGCCCGATCCTCCGAAAGCTTAGAGTCAGACAAGTGAGTCATGTTGGAAGTGACAGTAGATATTTATCACTGCCAATGTTTATGGTGCGAGCTGCATCAAGACTTTTTTTCTCCTTTTAATGCAGCTGCTGTCAATCTGGCGGTCTGAGCACGAGTTAAGCGCTAATAAGACAGCTTCGGTGTTCGCCTGGTGCATGCTCCTCTTCCTCAGCGTTGTCAGATGAAGGCAGAGATGAGAGTCCTGCAGAGAGCCTCCCCAGTGTTAGGAGTATATGGAAATAAAGCCGATTGCTTAAGTAAGTACCAACGAGCACTGCACATGACTGACGGACTGGTGGTAACTGTTTGAAGATGGTTGAAATAGGAATCATAAGTATGTACGTGTTTTTGATCTTATAAACAGTAGAGGTGCTACTTCATATGCTTGAATAGTGTTTATTATGTGAAAGAAGAAGAAAAAATAGACCAATTGCTAGTTGTTTGTGTAAAAGCAGGATAATATTTCTACAGGTCCCCAAAAACATGACAAAAATTCAATCTTCTCTTAAATGTACCCAGGTAAATACAGTAAGTAGAAAGTATACAAGTAGTTAAGAGCAATTAGTTGAATGTATGTAATTACTTGCTATCTCTTCAGTGTGGAGGGTGAACCCTGGCAAGCGGCTGCATTTCAAATCTAGGACTCGCTTCAGAAAGCCCATTCCAACAAAATATCTTGTGATGATTAAAAAAACATTATGAATTATTAAAGAGGAAAGAGCAGAGGCAGCTTGATTTACACATTTCCTAAAAGGGCTGCATACATCAGAACAAATCAGGGTGATACCGACTTATCTTCCTCTAACCTCACCGCTTCCATCAACGTCCTCCTACAAGATACCAAGACATATTTAACTAAAGATTTTTGTTGCATAGAAGGTCTGTATATAATACCAAACTCCATGTTGATTTTACCCTCTGCTGCGTATCTAGTATAGTGGACTTCTATAAAAAGCTTCTATAAAAGCAAATACCTGAAGTAGAAAGGTTGCTATGACTTTGTTTTGAGTGATTCATGCATGTTTGAGTAATCCTGCATTGTCCTCCATTTTAGGCTGGAGTGCCCCGAAAACGAAAGTTTCACCTACCCCTTATACCCTTCCACAGCTCTGTTATGTGCATATATGTCAAAAATGTTGCAACACTTAGTAAATAGCAAACATAATAACTCCGCTAAAACATGTCAGATTTTGATAAACAACAAATTCTATGGGCTCTTCAGAATGTTGTAATTTCGCACAAGAACTTTTCATATTGGAGTTCATAAAAATGTTAGCAATACATCACTGCTCAAGGCCTGCGTATGTTTTCACAAATAAATACAATGATATCTTTGGGTAAGTGAATAGTTGTTGCAGTAGTGGCATTCACTTGGTTATCTGAAAACCCATAATAGCTGAATTTCTCTGGCAACCCAACCTATGTTTGTAAGATGTTGTCTGTTTGCTGAGTGTCATTGTTCCAGAACAGGTTAATAAAAGCCAGAAAGCAGTTACTCCAAATTGACTGTGGAGAAAATGGCTGACCCTGAGGAGACCTGGTGTTTAGATTTTGTTTGTTTCAGTGTATGATTGTGATCTACCCATAACCCTGCAGCATCTCTTACACTTTCGATTTTTTCAATTGCTCCCATTGTCTTTTTTCTCTGCACTCTTGAATTACTTGTTCCACCTTTGGAGCTTAAAGGTCCTATATTACGCAAAATTGACTCTTGTGGCCTTTGAGCCATGTAAGAATGGTGTTACCTCCTCAAAAACATACCTGGAGTTCTATTTTGTTTCATTCACACATTTTTGAGTAATCCTGTATTATTAATTTGTCTTTATCTCCAAAGCTCAAAATTCTTTGTTCCACCTTATGATGTCATGAAGCGGTAGTTAGACTCTACCTTTTACCTTTTGTTTAGTAGACATTGGCAATGTGTGTTAAATGTGTGAATGAAACAAAACACATCTCGAGGTATGTTTTTGATGAGGAAACATTATACATACATACATTTTTTTTTTATGGACAATAAAACAAGGGCCGTGACGTTGCCCAGTAGTGGTGATGCAGCCGGGGCCCCACCCTGGAGCCAGGCCTGGGGTTGGGGCTCAAATGCAAGCACCTGGTGGCCAGGCCTTTGCCCACGGGGCCCGGCCGGGCTCAGCCCGAAAGGACTACGTGGGTCCGCCCTTCTGTGGGCTCACCACCCTCAGAGGGTCTCATAGGGGTCGGGTGCGCAGAAGACAGTCGAGGACGGGTGTCTGGGCAACCCTGTCTACAGACACAGCTTCTCGCTGTAGCGATGTGGAACGTCACCTCGCTGGGGGGGAAGGAGCCTGAGCTCGTGCAGGAGGTTGAGAGGTACGGGCTAGATATAGTCGGGCTCCCTCCACGCACAGCTTGGGTTCTGGTACCCATCTCCTCGAGAGGGGTTGGACCCTCCACTTTTATGGCGTTGCCCATGGGGAGAGGTGGCGAGCTGGTGTGGGCTTGCTCATAGCCCCACAGCTCAGCCACCACGTGTTGGAGATCACCCCAGTGAACAAGAGGGTGTGCCTTCGGGTCAGAGACAGGCCTCTCACTGTTGTGTCGGTC